>JAXIVJ010004573.1:7500-45000 GCA_036785665.1 Chirona hameri
ACATGCACACATGCACACATGCACACATGCACACATGCACACATGCACACACGCACACACGCACACACGCACACATGCACACATGCACACATGCACACATGCACACATGCACACATGCACACATGCACACATGCACACATGCACACATGCACACATGCACACATGCACACATGCACACATGCACACATGCACACATGCACACATGCACAGATGCACACATGCACAGATGCACACATGCACAGATGCACACATGCACACATGCACACATGCACACATGCACACATGCACACATGCACACATGCACACATGCACACATGCACACATGCACACATGCACACATGCACACATGCACACATGCACACATGCACACATGCACACATGCACACATGCACACATGCACACATGCACACATGCACACATGCACACATGCACACATGCACACATGCACACATGCACACATGCACACATGCACACATGCACACATGCACACATGCACACATGCACACATGCACACATGCACACATGCACACATGCACACATGCACACATGCACACATGCACACATGCACACATGCACACATGCACACATGCACACATGCACACATGCACACATGCACACATGCACACATGCACACATGCACACATGCACACATGCACACATGCACACATGCACACATGCACACATACACACATACACACATACACACATACACACATACACACATACACACATACACACATACACACATACACACATACACACATACCTACCTACCTACCTACCTACCTACCTACCTACCTACCTACCTACCTACCTACCTACCTACCTACCTACCTACCTACCTACCTACCTACCTACCTATCTACCTATCTACCTACCTACCTACCTACCTACCTACCTACCTACCTACCTACCTACCTACCTACCTACCTACCTCCTACCTACCTACCTACCTACCTACCTACCTACCTACCTACCTACCTACCTACCTACCTACCTACCTACCTACCTACCTACCTACCTACCTACCTACCTACCTACCTACCTACCTACCTACCTACCTACCTACCTACCTACCTACCTACCTACCTACCTACCTACCTACCTACCTACCTACCTACCTACCTACCTACCTACCTACCTACCTACCTACCTACCTACCTACCTACCTACCTACCTACCTACCTACCTACCTACCTACCTACCTACCTACCTACCTACCTACCTACCTACCTACCTACCTACCTACCTACCTACCTACCTACCTACCTACCTACCTACCTACCTACCTACCTACCTACCTACCTACCTACCTACCTACCTACCTACCTACCTACCTACCTACCTACCTACCTACCTACCTACCTACCTACCTACCTACCTACCTACCTACCTACCTACCTACCTACCTACCTACCTACCTACCTACCTACCTACCTACCTACCTACCTACCTACCTACCTACCTACCTACCTACCTACCTACCTACCTACCTACCTACCTACCTACCTACCTACCTACCTACCTACCTACCTACCTACCTACCTACCTACCTACCTACCTACCTACCTACCTACCTACCTACCTACATGCCTACATGCATGTAGGCATGTATGTATGCATACATGCATACATGCATACATGCATGCATACATGCATACAAGCATACATGCATACATGCATACATGCATACATGCATACATGCATACATGCATACATACATACATACATACATACATACATACATACATACATACATACATACATACATACATACATACATACATACATAAATACATAAACACATAAATACATACATACATACATACATACATACATACATACATACATACATACATACATACATACATACATACATACATACATACATACATACATACATACATACATACATACATACATACAACATACATACATACATACATACATACATACATACATACATACATACATACATACATACATACATACATACATACATACATACATACATACATACATACATACATACATACATACATACATACATACATACATACATACATACATACATACATACATACATACATACATACATACATACATACATACATACATACATACATACATACATACATACATACATACATGCATACATACATACATACAAGCATGCATGCGTGCATGCCTGCCTTCCTGCCTGCCTGCCTGCCTGCCTGCCTGCCTGCATGCATGCATGCAATGCATACATGCATACATACATACATACATACATACATACATACACACACACATACATACATACATACATACATACATACATACATACATACATACATACATACATACATACATACATACATACATACATACATACATACATACATACATACATACATACATACATACATACATACATACATACATACATACATACATACATACATACATACATACATACATACATACATACATACATACATACATACATACATACATACATACATACATACATACATACATACATACATACATACATACATACATACATACATACATACATACATACATACATACATACATACATACATACATACATACATACATACATACATACATACATACATACATACATACACACATAGTCTAGCCTGGTTGCGTTTTTTTCTTCCCAGGATCAAAAGGAGCTGTTCGGTTATACATGTGTTGTTGGGCGCTGATCACGATGGGCTGGTCAAAAAGTCAATTTTCGAAATTATTTTGACCGCAAAATCTAAATTTTTTTTTTGGATTTTGCTCAATTTTCTATATAACCGCGTCTTATCGGCTATTGGCAGCTTCTGGGGTCCATGTAGGGTGCGAAAAGCACAGATCATTTCCCTTGCCTCATTTCGAGACCACCTATATCAGTTTATCTTTATTAGATATTGAAAAATCGTCGCCGAAATGAAGTAATGTTTGGTGGTTCGAAAAAATAATCATTGATGGCGTTTTTGACTCGCGAGTTCTGAGTGACTAATTAGGTTCGCAATTTCAACACAAGACTAAAATCAGTCTCAAATAGTAATAGGGGATGTATGTATTCACTTTGTGAAGTCATCACTTACAGGGGCGGATCCAGACCTTAGCTTTCGGGGGGAAGTGGTTTGGGGGATGCAAATGCTCCGAAATGGTAAAAACATAGTGGTTTTGACAATGATTGTGGCGCTTTGGGGGCCATGACCCAATGTCCCCCTCCCCTGGATCCGCCCCTGATCACTTACCTATTCACTAGGGCAAATATTTCCCTCGAAACCAAATTTGGCAATTACTTCGGGGTACCTTACAAAGTTATTATACTATAAGAGGACGATTCTGCCAATGCTGAAAAAAAAATTGCATCGTATGTTTTGATCACAAAGGTTTTTTAACTCGAACGCCATCTGTTTCAGCATTATTAAAATCAGAAAATATCTGTCAAACAATAGATTGGCATGTATACCAGAAGTAAATGAAAGAACCACACCAGCAGTTTGGTATAACACCCTGTCCGTTACCGCCAAATCTGCTGCCAAGGAACGGAGAGGTCCTTGGTCGGCTCCTAATGATTCGTTTGGAGCTGATGGAGGAGTGGAAAACGGATGAGCGTCATGTACCCATCAAACTGTGCGCTCAAAACCTGGCAGGCGAGGTGCTGGAACTTTGGCAGCGGGCCCCTCTGCCCACAGCCTCCACAAAGGATGGTAAGAGATACAATCCTAAAACTCTGGGGAAGGAAGGAGGATGCCCGAAAACGCTCCCAGGGAACAACGGATGTATCAATGGATGCTCTCCTCGACATCAGTCACCGGAGCTGGCAGCCTGAGCTCGCAGCTGACAGGGAGTTCCTGGCTGATCTGAGAGAGGCGTCAGAAGTCGTCAGATCGGTGGCATGGACAGGAACACAACGTCGCGACGGCAGAGGAGGGGTGAGCGCCAGGCCCGAGAACAAGGACGCTCTGCTTCTGCTACCTCTACCTCAGCTTCTGCTACCTCAGTGGTGGGTCGTGGTGCTTCAGCTGGAAACCCTTCCCCTGCGGATGAAGCTGATCTTCCTGGATCTTCAACAGAGGCAGGAGAAACGTCAACTTCAGGCCAGAATCGTCTCATCACGCATTTTCCAAAGCCGAACACCTACAACCTCTCAATATTTATTCGAGATTTTCCAAGTCCAGACTTTAATGGGATTTCCTTTGCCCGTTCTATTTGCATTTGTACGAGTATTTGTATTTATCACCAACGTCTGGACTTGGAAAATCTCGAATAAATATTGAGAGGTTTTTAGGTGTTTGGCTTTGGAAAATGCGTGATGAGACGATTCTGGCCTGAAGTTGGCGTTTCTCCTGCCTCTGTTGAAGATCCGGGAAGCTCAGCTTCATCCGCAGGGGAAGGGTGTCCAGCTGAAGCACCACGACCCACCACTGAGGTAGCAGAAGCTGAGGTAGAGGTAGCAGAAGCAGAGCGTCCTTGTTCTCGGGCCTGGCGCTCACCCCTCCTCTGCCGTCGCGACGTTGTGTTCCTGTCCATGCCACCGATCTGACGACTTCTGACGCCTCTCTCAGATCAGCCAGGAACTCCCTGTCAGCTGCGAGCTCAGGCTGCCAGCTCCGGTGACTGATGTCGAGGAGAGCATCCATTGATACATCCGTTGTTCCCTGGGAGCGTTTTCGGGCATCCTCCTTCCTTCCCCAGAGTTGTAGGATTGTATCCCTTACCATCCTTTGTGGAGGCTGTGGGCAGATAGGCCCGCTGCCAGAGTTCCAGCACCTCGCCTGCCAGGTTTTGAGCGCACAGTCACTAGCAGATCCAGGGGGGGATGCCCCCCCCCCCTCCCCAACCCACCCCACCCCAAAATAGAAGAAAATCTAAGCAACTTTTGCTAAGGAAAGTTCGTTTAAAATCAGCTATCAATGCATAGGGGGAAGCTATCAATGCATAGGGGGAAGCGAAAATCAGCTATCAATGCATAGGGGGAAGCGAAAATCAGCTATCAATGCATAGGGGGAAGCTATCAATGCATAGGGGGAAGCGAAATACGATGAGTTGCAGAATCGTGTGCTATTTTTTTTTCCCCCCCCCCCCCCCCCAAACCACCCGTCCCCCCCACACACCACCGTTCTGGATCCGCCAATGCGCACAGTTTGATGGGTACATACATGACACTCATCCGTTTTCCACTCCTCCATCAGCTCGAAACGAATCATTAGGAGCCGACCAAGGACCTCTCCGTTCCTTGGCAGCAGATTTGGCGGTAACGGACAGGGTGTTATACCAACCTGCGGGCGTGGTTCTTTCATTTTCTTCCGTTATACATGACAACCATTGTTTGACAGATATATTTTCTGATTTGAATAATGCTGAAACAGATGGCGTTAGAGTTAAAAAAAAACTTTGTGATCAAAACACACTATGCGATTTTGTTTATGCATTGGCAGAATCGTCCTCTTATGGTATACATTGAAATTGCGAACATAATTGGTCACTCAGAACTCGGTGGTCGGCCAGCGGGGCCGTAATTACGAGGGCTGGGTGGAACACCGGGTGGTGGTCGTCTGTCAGATCACCCAAGTTGTGGGAGTTTATCAATCCGAGGGCGGACTCCTCCTCAGAGTCAGAACCGTCCTCGTTCTCATCATCGTCAGCGTCCTCACCGTCGGGTTTCTTTTTACCCTTCTCAGACGGGTCGGGGGACCCGATGGCTCGGGGAGTGGCACCTCAACCCCCTCCTGTGAGTCGTCAGCGGCGCCCACGAGGGACACGGCCAGCTCATAAATCCTTGCCAGGGAAGCAGGAGTGAGGGCCCCGAGGATATCAACCCAATCGGTCGCAGGCTCAGGAGGCGGCGAGGCCCCGCGGTCAATGTCGACCCGGAAGAAAGACGGGTCGGAAGAGACGCTGCTAGGAACCGAAGTGGACCCGGAGCTCGCGGTAGAGACCGCGGGGGAGGGGGTCGTCCTCCCAGCACACCGGCGGGGCCTGGAGGCCCGAGGGATCCGGTTGTGGCTCGAAGGGGGTTTGCTCGACCGGCGCCGGAAGGCGCGGGGAGGGGTAGCGCTCGAACCCAGGGGGAGAAGGGCAGGGAGGCCCCGGGGAGCGGGAAGGTGACCTGAGATGAGGTGAAAGGATTTCACCACTGCTCTGTGCTTTTCGCGCCCTACATGGACCCTACGTTGAGAAGCTGCCAATAGCTGACAAGACGAGGTTATATAGAAAATTGAGCAAAATCCAAAAACGAAATTTCGATTTTGTGGTCAAAATAATTTCGAAAATTTACTTTTTGACCAGCCCATCGTGATCAGCGCCCCACAGCACATATACCAGTAAGGCGCCGTAGTTGGCGATGAACGAGCGAGCGCGAACGAAATGTATGGTGAATTATATACCAGTAAGGCGCCGTAATTGGCGATGAACGAGCGAGCGCGAACGAAATGTATGGTGAATTTCAACTCGATGGGGCAAGTAGTTTCTGAGATACAAAAAAGGGTGAACTGTGAGCACGTGCACACGTACAGAGGCACCACACCCCTGACTTATGGTAAAGTGGCGGACGGCGGCTGAGAGGTCCCTAACCACACACCAAATTAGAGCACAATCTGCTCAGCCGTTCCTGAGACGGCTGAGCCGTAAGGCGCCGTAGTTGGCGATGAACGAGCGAGCGCGAAGGAAATGTATGGCGAATTTCAACTCCATCAGGTAAGTAGTTTCTGATATACACAAAGGGTGCGCACGTGCGTACGTGCAGAGGCACCCCACCCATGCCTTGTGGGAAAGTGGCGGCTGAGAGGTCCCTAACCGCACATCAAATTTGAACCAAATCGGCTCAGCCGTTCCTGAGATATGGAATAGGGGTGTGCACGTGCGCACGTGCAAAGGCACCCCACCCTGACTTGTGGGAAAGTGGTGGCTGAGGGGTGCCTAACCACACATCAAATTTGAACACAATCGGCTCAACCGTTGCAGAGTTTTTGCGAAAAAAATACTTTTCAACGCCACTCACGCGGCACGCGCCACGCGCAGTGGTAGTCACCCACATGAGTCAGCACCGGTCTCAAGCAGGGTAGGTTGGATGGGGCTGCTCAGCAAAGAAGTCCGCTTGTCAATTGGACGTGTGGTTGCAGATATATGAGCTTCTGAAATGCGTCGCCACGGGTCGGGTCGGGCCGGGCCGGGCCGCTCATAATCAGATGTTTTCCATATACCACGGAAGGACGAGCGAGCGCGAAGCGCTCGCTCGTAATAACCGAGCAGCTCCTTTTGAGCCTATAACCCTATTCCCTGCGGGGGGAGATTCTGCCCCCGGTGGTTTTTCACTTGCTGCTTCTAAACCGTTTTGTGTCAAAAAATTTAGATAAAAAAATCGGTCCAGCAAAGGCGGTTCCAGGCTTCTGTTTTGGAGAGGGTGTTACGAATGCGGTTTTGCGGCGCATACTTCCTTCGTGGTTTGCAATGCAATAAATGCGTCAGAAACAATTTCAATGCAATATGCATCATAGATACTGGGATTGTACATATTTTTGGGCAGAGGTGCACTCAGGAGAAAAAATGGGAGGCGATACTCACCCTCGAATTAGGTCCAACTTCAAATTAGTAAGATGATAAAAGCGTTACGCGCATGGTGCCCCCATGTTTTCTTCCTCGATCCGCCTATCCACAATATATCAAATTTAACAAATTACAGCATATTATACCCACATGTGACGTTCATGTCGTCCCAAACAATCACGAACAGCACATATTTGTTTTCAGAAAATCCCCCCATTTTACATTCCCTGAATACGCCTATGATTTTATTTTGTTTTTAGTCTGTTAATATATTTAAGACCAGTACATTTGAAGCTCAAAAACATTTGGGGCATGAAAATCGGTCGAGCCACATGGCCGCAATGACCTTTCAAAAAACACCGAAAATGTTCGGACTTTTTGCCCCCTGGCCCCCATTTTTGAACAAAACAAAAATTTGGGGGTCCAAAAAGAGAGATCTTGTCATGAATCGAATGGCGTTTTCTCAATCTAAATCGACCGAGCGGTTCTCGAGATCTCTGGGGTGGGGGGGGGGGCAGAATCTGCCCCCCCCCCCCCCCCCCCCGCAGGTTAACGTAATTCTGGCCGCCCGCAGGGAATAGGGTTAAGAAAAAAATCGCAAACAGGACCAGGATAGTACATACATGCATAGATATGTGCATACATGCAGCTCCATCTCGTTAAGCCGATCTCAAAGTCTAAAAGGAAGCGAACTGGCCAACTGGCTTTGACTTCTCAAATATGGAATGTAAAGGAGGAAAAACGAAGCAAACCTTAATTAGCTCGCCATATTTGATGTGTCCGCTCGCGGAGTCTCCGTGGGTGACAAGCTGAGCTGACAATTCATAAAGTTATGAAATTTACATGAAATTTATAGTTCTGCAAAGCCGATACGTTACGTTACGCTGAGCCGAAATGTAACAAATGAAAGCATGCAGTATACTTGACTACGCCTTAAAGGGATTATACGGAGTTTTCCCAGAATAATTGAGTTACATAGTAAAACGTACTTATAAAGGTGGCAGAAATCCCACGGTAGCCACATTTTTCTGGAAACGACCTCTTCTGCACGTAAGGACATTCCAAAGTGCGCGGTGATGCCACCGCGTATTTTCTGCAGGACCGGCTGAGGCAGAGCCAGTCATCTCTATAATGCTACTAAAAACACCTCACTTATGGTATATTTCCGGTAAAATAAGCAATATTTGAAAGAAAATAAACTTGTTTTGTTCCAACGAAAGCAGCAGTTACCCAGTTTTCTCATAAAATTATATATTTTTCATTAATTTGCATGCCAAAAAATTAATACGTACCACCAAATTCTCAACGCTTTAGCGTTGAGAATTTGGTTCTGCTGAGACCCCAGTCAGGTGGCCAGAGATAAGAAAACCACAAAAAACACAAAACCTCAACGAACAGTGTGTAGTAATACAAAGTCCCGTCAGTTTTGAATTGCATAATAATTTTGTGATCCTTTGTAGGACTTGCAGATAATTCAAAACTCTAAAATTGATCTTAAGATAAAAGTGGTGGACAGTAGTGCCGATCAAGTACTCGTTATCTGATACTAGTCTTGAAAAACGACAAAGTTTTAACGCTGATAATTGCTGAAATAATGGACTAAATGAGCATTGAGGTCCCTGTTATATGTCTTAAACGTGTTTAAAGCTCATACAACTGCCAAAGAGTGCATTTACTTTCAGGACGGAAAACCGTATAATCCCTTTAACCCGGCAATCACCGAGGTATTTTTGTAACACGACTCACGGGCGGGGGGGAGTAGCCCCCTTGCATCTTCGGAACCAATAAGACGATCGCGCTGACTCAAACGGCAGTCGATAGCCCAGGAAATGTAATCGACACAAAATAAATTGTGTTGACCTGGAGGTCACCGGTGACGTCACAGGTCAGGTCAAGTAAAAGGATTTGAACGTTTTTGATAACGCACAGTTTTGCCGTAACTATGGAATTAGAGAGGCGTGAAATATATAGGATGCCTTAATACATCGTAAGCTACTCATGTCACCATACCCGTACAATGCAGTAACCCGCCATTGACTGGGGGGGGGGGGGGGGGGCGTTTAACACCACCCTTGATTAATTTTTCGCAATAGCTGAAAAAAATAATAGCGCTATCAACGTGAAACTTCAGGTACCTTCTTATGCATCATTTTACGTCTTGTATGCAAAAATAAAGAAATTTCGTCGATTTTTGTTTCGAGTTATAGCGAATTTTGTGATGTCACTACACACGAGTTTTACACCAAAATCAGCTTAACTTTGCCAGGCCGTACAAATGTCACATTTAAAGCAAAATGCAATCGAAAAACGCCGAAAGATAGCAAATTGCCACGGTTACAAACTGGTTTTCTCGGATTTTTGACAATTTTAGGTTGTAGTCCCCAAAACTCAAAAACAAAACAAAAAATTGGGGGGGGGGAAATTGTCACAAAAAACACAATTTTCTAGCATATTAAAAAAACGGAATATATGTCAGAGACCCATAAATAGGCAACTACCATACCCAATTTCAAACTGATATCTCTATTTTTGACTGACTTATGACATCTAAAGTATGGGTAACTCATGAGCTCATATTTTGAAATTGCGTTTTTGGCTTTTATTGACTAGATACAGACAAATAAGTGCCAGCACTGTATTTCTGAGACAAAACTGGTCTAGCAACAGGCCTTTGTTGTTTATATTTATCAATTAAAAACTTTGACCTTCGGTGACCTGAACTTGACCTGAAATTGACATTTACTTCACGTAAATGAAGTCAGGTGGTACAATGACTATCACTATCGAATTATACGTGGAAAATAACTCATAAAACATGTGTTGCATGACTTTCGTAGATATTTTGAGCATAGTGACCTTTTGTGACCTGACCTTGACCTTGACCTTTGCCAACAATCTCACCTTAGCTTATGCAGGATATGTATCATACCTTTAGCAGCACTTTGGGTGAAACTGGTCGTAATCGAAGGCTTTGGATGGAAAGTATGGCCCCTAAACTCAAATACGCGGATTTTGACATTTTACCTTACTGTGACCTGACATTTGACCTCATGTTGACATTTTGGAGCATGCTATAGATCCGTCTCATTGAGAGATTTCGATCGCCGCCTTGCGCGTCTCGCTGAGATCATTGGTTCGGAAGATAACCAGGGGTGGGGGGCGTTTAAGGCCCCTCCCCAGTCAATGGCGTTCTGCTGAGACCCCAGTCAATGCCGGGTTAAGTGAGGTCATCCCAGGTCAAGAGATCAAATTGCAGTTTTTTGTTCAGTATGCTTTGCGATGCATGTTTCTATCCTAAATTTTCATCCTGAGCACGAAAAAACGCCCTAAAACTTCTTATATGCAACCCAATGTTCAATAATGGGGCATAGGTCATGGTCAAGGTCAGACATTTTCACAATTGTAGGTATGAGTTTATGACACAGAATCATACGACTGAAATGCAAATGTGCAGCCTTACGTAGCACCGTCTCTACCTTTGGCTACTTTTCATGCCCGTCATTGACGTAATCAAGATCGTAGCAATGCATTGTATGCTCTGCCACAGGCTATGCGCTATGTGGACCGACCATTTTTGACCTCTGAAAGATAATAAGTTAGTAGCCGTTGAAGATATTGACTTGAAACTCGCTACACATATTCACAAAACTAGTGATTAGTTTTGTGATTCCGTTTTTCGATTCCGTTTTTTTCATGATCACAAACTTTGAAAATATTTCGAAAAATGTAATTTTGACTTTCAGTTTTTTTTTTGCAAATCCCGTGATGCAATAAATGCAAACTTCGAGGTGGCAGTTGATAATACTATTAATTAGCTGTTATGTGATGCATGTAAAGTGCAGTTATCTTTAAAACTGTATTTTCTACAATTTGTTCATGTACGGCCTAATTTGGCTCGAAATCTGTCGGAAGTAACGTCACTATGACGTCATTTCTCGCAGGGTCTATTTTAATGGAAACCCACTGGGGGGGGGGGGGGGGCAAAAAGTATTTTTGGGGGCATATTTTTGTGGCAAAAAGGTATTTCCATTTTTCTCCCGCGAATTTGGGCCGGTCACCTTATTTGCTATTCGAGCTTAATAAATTCACTTTAAGAATTCACAAAACAAAAAATTGCGGACATTTTTTTCCGAGGAAACAAAAATAGATTTATTTTGAGGGTCAAAAACCCCAAAAAAATCACAAATTCGAGATAACGATTTGCAAGGGAATTTATTTCCTATCTTTTGACGTTTTTTATTTGCAATTTGCTTTGAAATTCTTTTGTTTACGATTTTTCCAATATTTATAGTTTTACCACCAAAAATGGCATGACATGACGTCATTAAAACGTTATTACTTCCCAAAATACTACATTAATTTCATTGAAATTTATGAGAAAACGTAGAACTGATGCAGTATAAGAAGGAACTGCAGGTTTCACGTTGATATCTATCACAGTTTTAAAGTTATTGAGAAAATCCGGGATGGTGCAGATTCTGCCCCCCCCCCCCCCCCAGCTGGACGCGTGTCACCGGGGCTGTTTGAATTGCATCAGGTGCGTTGTTTTGCCTATCATTGAAAGCAAGGGATACATACAAACTTCAAACTCAATCACTTGATAGAAGAAGAAAACTTCTGTTTTCATGAAGTTTTCTCCTAAGATCATTTGTTTTTCATGTTCAGTGCAGGGAACCGCGCAGGGGGGGGGGGCATACTAATATTGCAATCCCCCTCCAATATTCCTGGGGGGTGAGGGGGGGGGGGGGGCATTTGCCCCTGATATCTGCCCCCTGATTCGCCAGTGGGGGCGGATACCGTCCCCCCTTTAGTTTTTTTTGGGGAAATAGCGGAAAACGACGCCATTTCGCGCCGCCATTTTTGGTACAACTGCCTTGCCTATCAATTGCCCAAATCCGGTTAATTTGTTTACCTAGGGTCTCCTCAGGTCACGTCACTAAGTAAAGTCTAGTGATTCCACCTCCAAAAATGTAAGGGTCGTGCCGCAGCCACATTGCTTGACCGATCAGTTAGATACTCACAGGATTTAATCAGGTCGTAAACACCTACAATTCTGCTATTGCGGATAATTTGTATATCGGTGACTTAAGGGGAAGTCTATTTTGTGACCTCCCAATTATAAGTCATTGGGGAAACATGAAAATGCATTTAAATCACAGGAAATCGCTAAATTTGCCCAATTTTCACCAGATCCCGCATCTTTTGAAAAATACAAAGATCCAGTGGCGGATCTACAGTTCGGCAAAATGGGCAATTGTCCCCCCCCCCCCACCACCGCCTGAAATAGGCGCAAGATTGACACATTTCCTGATATAGAAGAAAATCTAAGCAACTTTTACTGAGGAAAGTTAGCTTTAAATCAGCTATCAATGCATAAGCAAGCCAAATCCGATGCGTTTTCAGAATTGTGTGAGACTTTTGGGAATCCCCCCCCCCCCTCCCCAACCACCCGTTCTGGATCCGCCAATGCATCCATGTCGTATTCTTATCCTGTGACTTCCACGAGGTAAAATCTATTGACCCTGAGGTCATTCGTCATTGTTCTTCCATAACCTTTTTACTGAACCAATAAGGCGCCGTAGTTGGCTATGAACGAGCGAACGCGAAGGAAATGTATGGTGAATTTCAACTCGATCAGGGAAATAGTTTCTTATATATAAAAATACGTGGTGCACACGTGCACACGTGCAGAAACACCCCATCCCTGACTTGTGAGAAAGTGGCGGCTGAGAGATCCCTAACCACACACAAATATGAACACAATCGGCTCAGCAGTTGCCTCCACCCACTCCAAATTGTGTGACGACGTTCCTGATCCAACATGCTCCGATCTCCCCCACTCTTCTGCCGCTAATGAGCAATTGTTCAAAGCAGAGTTCGTCACGGGCTGGGCTGGCCATATGGACGATGGGCTGGGCCCTGGGCTGAGCCTGGGCTGAGCCTGGGCTGGGCCTGGGCTGGGCCTGGGCTGGGCCTGGGCTGGGCCTGGGCTGGGCCTGGGCTGGGCCTGGGCTGGGCCTGGGCTGGGCTGGGCTGGGCCTGGGCTGGGCCTGGGGCTGTGGCCTGGGCTGGCCTGGGCTGGGCCTGGGATGGCCTGGGCTGGGCCTGGGCTGGGCCTGGGCTGGGCCTGGGCTGGGCTGGGCTGGGCCTGGGCTGGGCCTTGCTGGGCTGGCTGGGCCTGGCTGGCCTGGGCTGGGCCTGGGCTGGGCCTGGGCTGGGCCTGGCTGGCCTGCTGGGCTGTGCTGGGCCTTGGCTGGCCTGGGCTGGGCCTGGGCTGGGCCTGGGCTGGGCCTGGGCTGGGCCTGGGCTGGGGCCTGGGCTGGGCCTGGGCTGGGGTCTGGGCTGGGTCTCAACTTAGGAAATCACCGGGCTCTGACGGGCCTGGGCTGAGAATGTTGAAGCTCAGGTCAGAGCGGAAAAAAATGTCAACCAGCAGTTCACTTCCACAGCAACACACTGTTGCTGTTGTGGCTGTGGCTTTTTGCTTGTTTTTGGTTAGCATAGTTGGCTCATTGTTTAACATTTATAGTATACAAGAAAATATGCTAGGATACATAAATGTGCATATTTCATAGTCACCTAGAAAATAGCATTCAGCACGTCTTTCAAATACTTCAAGACATCAAACAGTTCGATACTATAATACTTTCGAATTCGCACCATGCCAGAAATTCAAATTTTGAAGCCTCTTTACACATCAGTATGTACCAACATTCGACCTTGCACCAGAGTATGATACAGACCAATCCTGATCAGTCTATTGTGACCCTAACGAATCCATACTCGAGCTGAAATTTATTCAGATCCTATTTATTTCATTTAAAGGGAATGTTTCACCTTTCTGAAAGTTATCAAATATACGCTGGTTGTAGTCGAAACTATGAAGTAAGTGCTGCTGAAGACGATGGTGACATTTTTATCTCCCGAACAGTCACTTAACTTTATACAAATTAAGTTTTTTTTTATAATTTGGGATGATGACGTCATTATTGAGCTATAGACCGCCACTGATTGGCTAACAAAGTGAGATTGGGTGACAAAGTGGCTGTCAGCCAATCAGCGGCGGCACTAGCCTAGACCCCATTTTACAAATGGGAAATTAAATTGCTTAAGAACAGCTAAGTTTTGGGGAAAATTACCTAAGTATTTTCAACATTTTAATAACCAAAGATAATGGCTATCTCAGTTCAAAACCAATACAAAGGTGAAACATTCCCTTTAAGCATAACTAAATTCCTTATTGTCTCGGCTTTTATATATAAAATAAACATTACTGCCATGTTATTGATCATACCTGTTTACTTTTTTCTCATTCATCATGGCAAAAATAACCATCAAACACATTAAATCCATCTGGATAGAATTGAATCCCACCTAACGATGCTATGCGTTTTCGCCAGGACTACGAGGTGGATCTGTACCTGCGGCAATACTGGACCGATCCACGGCTCCGCCACAAGGACATCACCACGCCGCTGGATCTGAACGATCCGAACCTCGTCAAAGCCATCTGGAAGCCAGAAGTGTACTTTCCGAACGCTAAGCACGGAGAGTTTCAGTTTGTCACCGTGCCGAACGTACTGATCCGGCTCAATCCCGGGGGCAAGATCTTCTACATGCTTAGGTAAGGTGCCAACAGAGGCGCGTATGTTGGCAGTGAGGAACACATGTTGGCAGATGCTGGCAGATGTTGAACACACTGATAGTAGCTCGGGTGATGTAAAATGCAGGAACTAGTGGCTTTTATGCCTTTTAGTGTAACCCACAAAAGGATGTAGGCACTGCCAAAAGCAATGCTACGGAGACTTAATATTCGTTGACTTTGATTTTCTGTTCACAACCTTATTCTATTCTCATCTCACTAACATGTTTAAATATGGTCATGCCATATTACTTCCCGGTTACCCTATACTTTAATGGACGAGTGCCTGAGAAGAAGAAAAAAAGTTATTGGACGAGCCGAAGGCGAGTTCAATAAGAAATATTTCAGGCGCGAGTCCATTCAATATTGTATCATGCAACTGAGAGACCGTTTCCTATTCAGCACGTGTTCACAGATTTACCAATAAATGCATTTGTTTATGGATCATAATGCCAGGGTTGGGCTGCGGAGTCGGAGTCGAAGTCGGAGTCGGAGTCGGTCAGAGTCGGCAGTGTTGGCCGGAGTCGGAATCGGAGTCTGAGTCGCTAAAATCTTACCGACTCCGACTCCGGCCCGGTGTCGGAGTCGACTTTTTGGCAATTGGCGATTACTTTGGTCAGTAGAATAGTCGTCGGCCTAGGGACTTTGGAGCATAGGGACTTTACATTCCTTTGGAAAGAAAATGAGTGGAAAATGAATCGAGTGGAAAGTTTACTCAACTAGTGGTAGATTTGCGCCTGATGAAGATACAGCAATAATGTGTACGTCTTCTGATGATGATTGGGGCTTTGGACGCACCGACTCTTACGGTCACACGGCGCCCATTTGAATATCATCGTGCTCGTTTCGGCAAGTAGATTCGAATCATACCATAGTGACCAGGTTACCTAAGTAAAATTCAAAATTTGACCTCAGGTCAAGGTAATTTAACCCTCGCCCTACGGGAGTTTTTTTCTTCACCTTCGCCCCATGTGGGGGTCCTAAAAAGACCCCCATGTTAACTTCCAAACCAAGCAACATAGAGCAACGCGGTAAGAACCAACATGTTGCCTGTCATGTTTGAAATCTAACGGTATGCAATTGTTAGGTTTCGGGTCAACGAGTGACCTTCCAGGTCAAGTGAATGACCTCGATCGACCACGTCCAGAACAGCGATTTTGCTCCGTCAGAAAACCTCAAAATGAGAAATTGATAAATGTAAATAAAAAAGCATGTTCCTAGACCACTTTTGTCTCAGAAATACAGAAAAGGTAATTATTTATTCGTATCTGGTAAAAAAAAGTCCAAAAAGTTATTAAAAAAATGACGTCATGAATTTCTTACACTTAGGGAGCTATCACTCAGTCGAAAATAGAGATATTTCTTGGAAATTTTGTTTGAGTATTGTACAAACTCAGTTATATCACATGTATTCAGTTTTTTTAACATCTTTGAAGAAGAAAAATATTTTGTGTTGATTGTTCCCCCAAAAAAACAGTTTTTGTTCATTTTGGGAGTCAACAACCCAACATTTCGAAAATCCGATATTTCCATTTGAAAGAAAATTACATTTTATATCTTTGCTTAATTGTGTTTGCAATTTGCTTCAAAACCCTGTTTTCTACAATTTTTCAAACATTTATCGTTTTTCCACCAACATGACGTCATCAAAATTTAATTATTTCCCTAATTGCACAACTAATTTAAACTAAATGCTTACAGCATACGTATCATTGTTGTATACTTAGCTATCGAAAATTTCAGCATGATGCACTGCATGGCTAAAAAGTTATGCAAGAAAAACCTCAGTCGTTTTAGGACCCCCGTAGGGCGAGGGTTAAGGTCATGTGGTGAACCAGGTATGTCGTGCTGCGCCATGTCGGACGCGTCTCGACGAGACATACGCAGTGGCGCCAGTCTCACGCTCTTATCTTCATTTTATTCCGCCGCCTGCAGGCGAGCGCGACTGGGCTGGACGCGCGGCCAGCCCAGTCGCGCACCGAGCCGAATTTTCGATAGCGTCCAGCCCTCGCTGCGCTCGGACCGCTCAGCATCATGTCGGGCTTCTGATAATGGTGTCGGGCCGTTCAAAACCCGTATCGCCCTCCAAAGTCACGTTATTGTACTATTATCATGCGACTGTTCAATATGGTATGATCCAATAGCAAAAGTGTTATTGGATTTTGTAGAGTCCAATAACACTTTCGGTGTTTTTCATTCATTAGCTTCAGCATTACGATCGATAAGCACATGCATTTATTGGTAAATATGTGTAACACGTGCTGAATAGGAAACGGTCTCTCAGTTACATGATAAATACATTTATTCCGTCCAAATTTTCCGTTTTCTGATCGTGAGTCGTGTACAATGGTCTTGATTGGAGCCTGCCAACATGGAAATGTTTCACCTTTCTGAAAGTTGTCAAATATACGCTGGCTGTAGTCGAAAATATGAAGTAAGTGCTCCTGAAAACGATGGTGACATTTTTCTCTCTCGAAAAAATCACTTAACTTTATACAAATTAAGTTTTTTTTAAATTTGAGATGATTACGTCATTATTGAGCTATAGACCGCCGCTGATTGGCTGACAAAGTGTGATTGGCTGACAAAGTGGCTGTCAGCGATTCAGCGGCGGGACAAGCCTAGACCCCATTTTGCAAATTATAAACTAAATTGCTTAAAAACGGCTAAGGTTTTGGGAAAATGACCTTAGTATTTTCAACATTTCAATAACAGCCAAAGATAATGGCTATCTCAGTTCAAAACCAATACAAAGGTGAAACATTTCCTTTAAGGCTGTCACTGTCACTGTCACACTGTCATGTGTGGGATGGGTGCTTTGTCGTGCAATGTGGTCTATCTTTGTCTCTATAAATGCAGCCTTCGCTGTCGCGAACAGCTGTCGCGGATCACACGGTCAGCATGAAAATACAGTCTAAATTTGTACGTCGGTATAGTCGGCAATGCTGATCACATATCAAGCTAGTATTTCCGACTGAAAGACACGAATGTGGTGTAAGTTTAGAGCGAGCCTGTTAATGTGCCATATTACACCTGTACCGGCCATTGGGCACTCTATCACATATATGTCTTCATTTACGGGCCGTTTGCAAGCCGATTCCACTGCATTGCACCGAGCCGATACTGCGGAAATAGCCGATCAAGTTAATACTCTTAAGCCCGCAGAGCTTCTGGAGTGTATCGGTGTGTGAAGTAGGTACCAAATAATGATAAGTTGCATGTGTTGCGATCCCCGTCTGATATTTCGGCATGACAAGTGCGACGATGTCATGATTAACACTCATTATATACGATTGTACCTTTTCTGTTCTTCTTAGTAAGATAATATGCTGCTACGGAAACTAAGCAGTCAGACTCGGACATCATTTTTACTTCTCTGAGAAGTGCGTTGATATGTTTAAACATAACTGCAATGTTATTATCTGCATGGCATGCTGTGTACTAGATCAGCAAATGTGCGTATCACACCAAAATGTAGCAGGTTTAACCAGCTGATGCACCGATACTACGCGGTGTTCTATTAGCCGAATTGATTAGTCGGAAAGTAATGTGCCCTATGTGAGGGCAATGAAGCACATTCGCATGGAGTTCTCACTCAATTTGAAAGTGTTACAAATATGAGCACCTTTTCTGCATGGCTAATGATCCTAATTACTGCGGTATTACAATGTCGCAAGGAACTCCTTCGCCAACCCTGCTGACGCATGACTACGTTAGTCACATGCTGCAGGTTGAGGTGCTTCCCTTGTAAGGGGGTTTGGGAGTCGCAATCTTATTGTGTGCAGCTTTCACAGGCGGTGGCAAGGGGCATTGTGTGTCTGTTAGCTCTCCAAATATTGCTTAAGGAAAGTAAGTGGTGAGTGACTGCTCACGTAACAATGAGTGGTGGGATGCCGTCAAAGAAAGACGCGCCATAACCAAAGGAAATAATATGCCGGGGCATCCGTCACTGACTTTGGCATCAATGTTCTGCGTACGCATCTTTTACACTGACGGTCACTTTATGCAAGATAGGAAATTGAAATTAAAGTTTTGTTTCACAAATAGCATTTCATTGTGCTTTTCTTGTTCATATTTTCAGACTCAGCCGATTGCTTACAAGTCTGCCTTCCCATGCGAGCTCATGCATGGGAAGGCCCATATGTGTTTTTTTTTTTGGCGAGCGACTCTCGCCGGCACCGATCAGTCATCCCCATTACATTGTTATCTCTGGTGGTCTGAAGAGAGCGCCGTGGGGAGGATAAGGCGCCGTGCGCTCCGTCACTGCCCCCCCCCCCCGGCAGCCATGGGCCATCCATCACTGTACTGCTGCACTGTGACCTGCGTTATCGGCACTCATTTCTCTCCGTGGCTTCGATAGAGCCGATCGCAGGCTTAGTGCAGTGGTTTTCTATGCTCGCCTTTCATTTTCTTCCTCTCCTCCTTCAGGCTGACTCTTTACCACTTTTGCTTTTACATGAGCTTTGCTTTTACAAGATTATTTTTTTCTGACAAAATTCGTCCACTTCCTTGATGTTCTATGGACGGACAAAACAATGTATAGCGATAGCGGAGAGCATCTGATAGCGCAGCGAATAGGAAGCTAACCGTTTTCATATTGATGAGCTTGCAGTTGTTCGCTGATAATGTATTAAGTTATGGTGATATATCTCTGACAGCTGTTGGAATGGTTAACTCAAGCAATCTCCAGCAATGGCGGATGCAGAACGACAAAACAAGTTGTTTTGTGGGCCAAATCTCAGAAAGTCTGACAAATACAAAAACACACCAGATTTCGCTTCTCTGTGCATTCAGAACTGATGTAAGAGAAGCTTCTAAATAGCTGACAAATTGCTGAGTATTTGTATTTTATTTTGTCCATTTTCAGTTAATCTCAGTCGTTTTGGAGGATGCCGCGATAACCCTCCTGGATCAAACCCTGCCCCACCGTCCCACTCCAATCCAACAATAAACCTATTTCCAGCACATGCCGTCGCCAGCATCTCCTCACCATCTGAAAACCATTAAGTCTCCTAAACTCTGGTCATTCAAAGCAAAAATCAATACTAGTAGCCGCTGATGCAGGGCCGAGTTACCATAGAAGCGAAATTGGTACGGGCGACGGGCAAATTCCCGCCCGTATCGGCGTCGTTTGGCGCTGGACACGATGAACATTGAACAAGTCATTTGGCCGAGGCAGAGTTTTTTATTTTGGAAAATGTATACGGATGTAAAATATTTAATTTACTCAGTGGACGGTTCCAACAAATTTGCACGTCTTCCCCTCCTGATTCAATTACAGTTTGTTCCCAGGATATCTCACAAGAAGTATTGTTGTATGATGGCGCTTGGGAACAACCATGCTGGTGATAGCGATTGATCTTCCCCTGCAAGCCCATGTGTTCTTGTGTTATACTCCTCAAGCATATATAATAATTGATACCAAGAAAAATATTCTTAAAACAAATTTCACCCGCCCTTGACTGTGGTCTCAGCCAAACGCCATTGACTGAGGGGGGGGGGGGCAAAACGCCCCCTGACTATCTTCCGAACCAATGATCGCAGCGAGACGCGCAAGGCGGCATTCGAAAGCTCTCAATGAGACGCATCTAAAGCTGACTCGAAATTGCAAGGCGGCATTCGAAAGGTCACTTTCATATTACATGTTCATATTCGTATTACATATTCAAATTGAGGTCACATGTCAGGTCACTTTCAGGTCAAAGGTCAAAATTGAGGTATTTGAGTGTGAGCCATACTTTCCATCCACAGCCTTCGATTGCGACCATGATCACCCAAATTGCTCTCAAACGTATAATGCACATCCCACATGAGCTAAAGTGAGACTGTTAGCAAAGGTCAAGGTCAATGTCAGGTCACGAAAGGTCACCATGCTTAAAATATCTACGAAAGTCATGCGACACATGTTTTATGGGTTATTTTACACGTATAATTCGATAGTAATAGTCATGTTACCACCTGACTTCATTTGAGTGACGTTAGTGTCAAGCTCAGGTCAAGGTCAGGTCATATAAGGTCAAAATTCGAAATTAACCAATCTAAATATAAAAAGGCATTTTTTACCTGTTTTTCCTAAGAAATGCAGTGGTTTGTTTGTTTTGTAAAGTTTATTTGTTCGTAGATGGTCATTACAAAACAAACAAATCAATTAACATATAGGACATGAGTTACTCATACTTTAGGAGGGTCGTAAGTCAGTCAAAAATGGTGATATTGTTTTTAAATTTGGTTTGGGAGTAACCCATAGTTGGTTCTCTAACATTTATTCCGTTTTTTAATATCTTTAAAATCTTTATTTTGTGGGCATTTTGTTATAAAATCGTTTTTTGAATATTTGAGGGTCAAAAACACAAATATTCACAAATCCGAGATAGATATTTCTTAGCGCTTTCCATTATCTATATTCTGACGTTTTTTATTGTATTTTACTCAAAATATGGATTTGTATGGCCTGTTAAAGTTTAGCTGTCTGTGTCGTCAAACTTGTGTGTAGTCACGTCACTAAATTCGCTATATCTCGAGAGAGAAAACAAATCTATGAAATCGCTTAATTTTGGCACCGAAGACGTAAAATTGATGTAGGAGAAGGTACCCAAAGTTTCACTTTGATAGCACTATTGGTTTGCGAGCTTGGATACAGGCTAAGACCTGGTCGCTCTGTGGTCCCGCCCTCGACTCCGGCCACCACTCGCAACCGACCGGTCACGGGTCAGACAGCACCGGTTCAAGGTCAGTCAGGGCGGAGCTAAGCTCTGACGTCAGATCATAGCTCCACCCATTCACGATAGTCTCCACCCACCGATTGAATTTCCTGCGTGAGTTTTAACATTACGAGTGAATGGCTAGTGACCTAAACTTTCGTTTGGCATTAACCGACCTTAAGAATACAAATTAGCGCTGGGTCTGAAATATCAATTGCGATTAATTAGTTTATACCAGTTCGTTCCTTCAAAAGTTATCGCCAAAAATTAGGGTCCCAAGCCGCCTGCCGTTCACAGCAATGGAGTCATGATCTAATCTATGTAATTCTGTGAATTTCGATTGGGCCGGATCCGAGAAGTTGACTTAAACTAAATTTGGATTGTGTTGATTTTCAAAGATTTTTATTTTATTTGATAAATTTAGTCCGAATATGTTTTGAATGGATGGATTACCGAGGTCAGGCCCCGCGCTAAGCATAGCTTGTTGCGCAGGCCCTGACCCACCACCCGATCAAGCAATTCCTGACGTCCGGCAGAATTTAGAAGCGAAAGTTTTACGTGCCCGACATAAATGTTCAAAATGTTCAAAACTTAATTGACAGAAAGAGCTCTTCGTAGAGAACAAGCAATTGATGGTAAACACATCATTCCAACCAATTAATTCATAAATTATGTCTTACATAAATTTATTATTTTTAATTTTGGAATGAAGTATGATTGGATTTAATTGAGTCAGTCTTATCGAGAGAAACACATGGATTTTAATTGGATATGGATGGAAACTGGATGGGTTTAGATTACATTAAGCCGAATCGGATTGATTCATGTCATGGTCTACAAAATACCATATACTTAAAGGGAGATAATCACCTTTTCCCACAAAAATGGAGTTAGCGCCTGAAATTGATAGACAAGGCCAAAATATGATGTAAATTCATCACATTTTGCATTTAAACATTCCTACCGAAAAATATTGGCAGTTTCCTACTGATAAGCGATCCACGTTTATATCGGTCGGTACGCACTACGCAGCAAGTACCCGATAACGAATTCAGTAAATTAAGCCTCCCTACGCATTGTTATTTATCATGAAGGTATGCAATATGTTTCCTGCACTATATCTCTTGCGAATATGTGCCAATTTTGTATGAACAATCAAAAATCATTTGAGAAAAAAGTGCATTGAAATCGGCAGTTTAGCTTGGCACCGGCTGGCTGGTGCCAAGCTAAACTACGGCGGCCTATTTAGTGTCGGCGATTTGTTTACAAGTGCCCATTCAACAATGTTGAACAGATTGATGCAAAAGCTCCAGATGTTGCGCTTTCCAATTGCGGATGGAAAATGCCGATCATTAATTTTCCCAAACTTCCAATTTTGAATTAACACCGTAAAGGATAACACAAAGACGAGTTTTCACCCAAAAAAACATATACACACGGATACCGCCGTCTTCACTGACCAATATGCACCCAAAAGATTTCGCTTCTAGCTAATAGGTAAATTATGATGAAAACAAACGTAAATAATTCCTGACACTAATAACGCTGCCTCAGCGGTCTGCGGGACCGGCTTGTGACCGGTCCGTAGTTCAGCCCGCGGCCGGCAGGGGCGATGATGGACTGCAGTCGCTGAGTTCAACAATGAACGCATGACTGGCGGGACGTGGGACCTCCGTCTGGGAGATTTTATTGAAGTCGGATGACATTTCCGGCAATCAAACGGCTAAACTGTGCAGATACTGTGAACGGCATGGGACTTGGGAGAAAAACGAGAAACAGAACGAAAGGGGTTTTGCTCAGTACGTGTCAAGCTGTATGCAGTAATGTTCCCGTCGTTGTGTTTATGTCTTAAGTTTGCCTTGCAGTTCTGTCCAAATCACTTCCATAACATAAATCGGACCGGGAATGGGCAGCGAACGAATTGGCTGGCTATATAAATTAGCTGGCTATATAAATAAATGGTTTTATTAAAATAAATACCTAAATCGGACCGGTTAATGGGCATCGAACGTATTGGCTGGCTATAAAGCAGCTGGCTATATAAATAAATGGCTTTATAATTAAATGGCGATATAGATTTCAGGCCTTCTAGTTTAATTCTTAAATTTATATCACAACATTTTAATGCCATAACGGTAGCCAAATAAGTTGTTGCTAACTAAATCAAAAGGTGATTATCTCCCTTTAATACTGGCACTTTTTTTTTTACTCGGCGAATCTGGGCCAAGCAGCGACTGAGAGGCCGGCTGATACGCCGTTGGCGTGCCGTGTGTCCTCATGGTAAGGAGATGCATTCAGCGTGCAATATGAGGTGGATGGGCCGTGTTGGTGCCTCACTCGCGTCCTGCCGCGCTTCAGTGGTGATGTCCTCGATCCATGTCTGCGACGACTCGATCCATACCTGCGACGGCGCAATGCGTGGCTCATAATATCCTGGAATTGTATCACTTCCCAAAAACTACATCCAGCGATAAGAGAGTGAGAAGTGAGAGTGAATATTTTCAGATATTTCGACACGGTATTGCTCGGAGCATTTCTTTGTACCGCTCTACCATAAATTATTTATTTTTGGTTCAGGTTATCCTTCTGACCTTCAGGGTAAATTTTGAGTATTGTTATTACATCAGGAGTTTGTTATAAAATATAGAAGGGAATGGGATGCAATGTTATTTCTTGACATAAAATGAACTCTAGGACCATTACCATATCCATCGAATACATACAAATATGATAATGTAAATCTTAACACGTTTTTCGACGCCGTTGTTGAGCTTGACTTGTGTTTCGGCACATTTGTTGAGCTTAACATGTGTGTTTCGACACCAGTTTGTGTTTCCCGTATGTTTTGGCGTCATTGCCGAGCTTAACATGTGTGGTTTGGCGCCCTTCTGCCCACAGGTTGAAGCTGATCTTTGCCTGCATGATGGAGGTTTCGAAGTTCCCGCTCGACTATCAAATTTGCACTATGGAGATAGGCAGCTGTAAGTGGTCGTGCCATGCCATGTCACACGCCATGTCACGTCACGTGCCATGTTACATTTCACATGTCCATTTCACATATCTATTTCACATATCACATGTCCAATCCACCTGGCATATCTTAATCGTATCGTCCATTTCTTCGCGGATGGTCACAACTGCGGCTGTCGCGACTCGCGTCAGCCCGCACAGCGTACGTACCACCAGTACAGGGGACCGCAGTTGCTATGGTACACACTAAGGTCTGGCTTATTTTCTCCTCTAGCGTATGTTTGACGGAGAATTAAGAGACGACCATCATATATGCATTCAAACCGCATTACTGAGAGCTTCAAATTGACATATTGACGCATTGGCTTAGCTTATCCATTGGCTGTTTTTAAGCAAAAATCCGTTTTAGCGCTTTGCGGTGGTAACAACGAAGTTTTGCTTAAAAGCAGCCAATGGATAAGGTGAGCCAATGCGCCAATATATAAATTTGAAGCTCTCAGTAATGCGGTTTGAATGCATATATAGTCGTTTCCTAATTCGCCATCAAACATACGCTAGAGGAGAAAGAAGCCGGACCTTATTGTGTACAATAGCAACTGCGGGGGGGGGGCGTACAATCCACATACTATTGTTTTGATATTTTGAGAAGCATATCGAAAACATCAAATGAGTATAAATTGGCTCGTTACAACACGACTTAAATAAATTAGATGTCTATAGTGGTAGTTGTTCTGTGTGCCTCGGGCATTGATAACTCATTTTTGGCTAAATAATGTGGTTAATAATTTAAGAGTTATGCTAGTTATGTATTACCTATTTCAGTCTCTATCAGTAACAACAAGTAATTCATTCTACCTGTTTCATTGGCATACCTACTGTACAATTTATTTGTAACATCAGTTTGGTTTTACATCAACAATTCTCAAGCCATTTTAAATTTTGCAGCACGCAGTGGCAATCGACTGACCAAAGTTATTCATTTATCGCATTTGCAGCACACCGTCCGGTCTCCGTCAGATCAGACGCCCAATGTCGTCATTTGATTGCCAGCCTGCAGACCGCCAGTGACAATATCTGTGTGGGTGTGGGTGTCTGCTGCTGCAGTTTCCAAAACACTCTCGGAGCTGGAGCTGCGCTGGAAGACGGAGAAGCCCGTGGTTCTCTATCAGAGTCTCAAGATGCCGCAGTTCGAGTTTGGTGGTGTGGAGACGTCTATGTGCGAACAGGAGCAGTCCTCCAGCATAGGTGAGACATTGACATAGATAAGAAGGGTTCAGTACAGGATCCAGCTTATATATATATATATATATATATATATATATATATATATATATATATGTATATATATATATATATATATGAGAACCAACGTACTGTAAGCTCATGAGAACCAACGTACTGTACCAATTTGATTGCCCGTTCGAAGATTGTAGGCATCGGCACAACAGTTACGTTGGATTCACGTGGACCACTTTGTCAAGACGCCTCACAATGCACAAGCAAGACGGATCCATCAAAACACACATGGAGGAAGTACATAGCACAACACTGACACGCCAACACCTCGTCGACAACACAACAATCATCCACTCAAACCGTGACCCCCGGCGCATTGAAATCATCGAAGCCATACACATCCGTGACTTCACACCCATCATCAACACACAGAAGAACCAGCGACTCGACAAACTGGCACTCTGGGGAACAAAACAACAGACGATGCACACCCGACATGCACAACACACGCACGATTCTGACCAAGACTCCTGTAATGTGTATAGTGACGAAGATGACTCATAGAGTTGTCGGTGCTCTGAATAATGTATGTAATACCTTGTTCGGAGCACTAGCAACTATATGAGTTATACATTATATGTATGATTGTACGTGTATGTGTATGTATTTTGATATGTATCGCGGTGTGACAACATGCAATTCGTAAGTGTGATCTAGAATTATCGCTCGTGATTTCTAAACTTGATTATGTTTTCCGAAATGTGTTACTGTGAAAACCATGGGAGCGGAACTGCACTGTATCCTTGAAAATGAGTGTGTAATGCATTCGAAACGCGTCGGTTAATAGAACGATATACATGAACCTAGGTTTTCTTCTTTCTACTGTATCTAATGATTCGAAACGAACAGTAAATAAGTTGATTAAAGCTCACAAAAAGCTTGCAAAATGTGACAACGCTATAACATTTAATGGTCTGTGCCTGAATGAATATATATATATATATATATATATATATATATATATATATATATATATATATATATATATATATGACATCAAAGGTTCAAGACAAATTCCTTTGTTTACAGACATTGGACAGTGCAGGTCCTGCCGCTGGTCAATGTCGATTTTCGCCAAGCAAATCAACCAATAATTGCCTCTATTGATAACAAAATGAATGACTCAAATCTGGACAGCGATTTACTGATCGTTAGAGATATATATCAACGTGAAACTTTCAGTACCTTATACTGCATCAAGTTTAAGTCTTCTCACCAACTCTCAATGACATTGATGGAGTATTTTGGGAGATAATGACGGCGATTCCCTTGAGGCCTGTTGCGAGCAAATCGAACAGTAAAGGAACAAATTAGGCTGTACACCGGTTTAAAAATGTCGTATTCGTCTCCGTGACCTTGACCTTTGACCTCTGGGTAACATTTTCTTAATCGTGACGCAACCAGGCGTGACGGAAATTCCCTTGAGACCTGTTGCGAAAAAATCGAACGGTAAACGAACAAATTAGTCTGTACACCGGCTTACAAATGTCCTATCCGTTTCCGTGACCTTGGCTTTTGACCTCTGGGTAAAATTTTATGAACCGTAACGCAACCTGGCATGACGGCGATTCCCTTGAGGGCTGTTGCTAGCAAATCGAACTGTACACGAACAAACTAGGCTGTACACCGTCTTAAAAATGTCATATTCGTCTCCGTGACCTTGACCTATGAAATCTGGGTGAAATTGTATTGAACGTGACGCAACCTGGCGTGACGGCGATTCCCTTGAGGCCTGTTGCGAGCAAATCGAACTGTAAACGAACAAATTAGCCTGTACACCGACTTCAAAATGTCGTATTTGTCTCTGTGACCTTGACCTTTGACCTCTGGGTGTTTTTTTCTTGAGCGTGACGCAACCTGTTGTGACGGTGATGGCGTTGAGGCCTGCTGCGAGCAAATCGAACGGTAAACGAACAAAGTAGGCTGTACACCGTGTGGTGACATTTCGATGACCTCTGGAGATCAAAACGTACGCCCTAGGGAAAAACTGATAGCATATTCGTGCATAACTGGACGAGATCTATTCTACATATATACTTAATTTGGGGCAAATCGGAACTCGACGCTGAAAACGAATAGGAATACGACGCTAACTTGACGGACATTGTGATGTGACCACTTCAAACTGTTGTCAATGTACATCCCTAGATACTGAACTTTATTTTCCTCCTGTATGATTACATTATTAAGTTGGACTCTTAATTTATAGGGGTAGCCAGAAGCCTGGTACACATAGGGTTAAGGTATCTTGAAATGAATATCGACATCATTGTGGCTAATTTAGTGTCAATCCCTGTACCAGGTCAGGTCACAATAACTTCACAAATCCAATAATAGTATCAGGACTCAGAATTTCACATCCCGGAGCTATGAATAGTGGAAGCATTTAATAATGTCTTTAAAAGGATTACACTAAGTCTGATACCATGACTTGCCTCATACCATGACTTGGGGTTATGCGTGGGTCATTTGCATTTGACCTGATATAACCTGGCATTGACCGTATGCAATGCTGAGAAGCAAATAGGCTAGCATGGGTGTCATTCTAACAGCCGTGATACAGCGAATAAAACAATCCATTTTGTACTATTTGATTCTTACATTGATATTGGTCTGGCGTGACGTGGAATCATGTCAATGTCACGTCATGTACCTACAGGGGCGTAGGAACTATGTTCAAGTTGGGGGGGGGGGGGGGGGGGGGCGGAGGCATTCTGAAGTCGATTCTTTCCATGCAACGCCCATAGGCGTGATTTATCAATCCAAAATGTTGGGGGGGCGGCTGCCCCCCCCCCCCCCCCCCCCCCCGCTGTTCCTACGCCTATGTGTACCTAAGGTCAGGTCAAAATCAGTTGCACGAAGTACTTGAAAATAGCCCGCTAGTGGTGCCAGTTTCAGAAAATTTTGTCCAACGTCCGACCGATGTCCAAGACCATGGTCTGCTGTCCGTCCGAAACTGTCCGAAAATAATTGTTTGTCCGAAATTTGTCCGAAAGCAGAAAAAGTGTTTGATATGGAAATGAATTACCTGTGGCACACTTTCTTTTTTAATAAAAAAAGTAACAAGTGATTTTCGCGACAAACCATCCTTGGGCATTGGATGTCCGAAAATGTCCAAAGAAATGTGCTTATGTCCGTCCGAAAACCGAATCGGTCTTCGGACAAATTCGGAATTCCGAAAATGATTGTACCGATTGGCACCACTAATACCCGCATTGGCCTATTTTCTTGGAAGCATTCGATAAGGTCAAGGTTAGGTCAGGTCAGGTCAAGTCATGACAAAGGCAGACGGGTTGCATGTGACCCCAATCTGTGGTATCACGCCGGTTTTGATTATCACAAGCGTAATAAACGGGTTTGAATTGCCATGGAAATTACACCAAGTTTTAACAGATGGGCCCAAGGTATTCAATTAGGAACACTGAAAGTTTCAAACTCCTATCGCTACGCGTTCTAATGATATCCAGTTGAGAACATAACTACTTCCGAACAAGAGGTCTTACGTATTCTAAATTCACTAGATTCAAATAAATCAACAGGATCCGACGGAATACCATTGAAATTACTCAAGCTCATTGCCTTATTGATTGCCAAACCATTGTCGCATCTCTTCAATAAATCTTTGACAGAGGGACGGTTCCAGAGTAAATTTAAAGAAGCAGATGTCAAACCAATTTCAAAAACAAAGGTTCACCATCGGACCATACATGCTACCGACCAATCAGCATTCTTTCAGCACTATCTAAAGTTTTTGAGAAAATTGTTTATAGAAATGTATACGATCACTTCACAGAACATTCCCTTCTCTCCGACAAACAAAGCGGCTACCGACAGCATCACAGTACACAACAACTACTGTACTTGACGCACAACCTCTATAAATCACTGGACTTAGGACATGACTTCACTGCGATTTACCTAGACATATCAAAATATTTCGACAGAATATGGCATAAAGGATAAATGCAAAAGCGAATTTGGTATCCCAGGACGACTGCTAGATGGTTCACATCGTATTTGAAAGACAGACGACAACGAGTAAAATTACGGGACACCTATTCGACGACGCAAACAATAAATGTCGGCTGTCCGCAGGGATCTGTTTTAGGACCATTACTTGCACACATTTATTTAAATGGATTCTCGAATCGAACTCAGCATGACATTCTTTTCTTTGCCGACGACACATCTATTTACGCCTCATACGCAAAGACGACCTACTGACGACGCAACTTTCTCTCCAAAAGGACTTAGACGAAATATATAAATATGGTCGAGAATGGGCTATCACGTTCAATACAACAAAAACAATTCAACAAACATTCACACACAAGCTCCAATACCAATCACCAGCCCTCACCTTTGGAGGTGATCCCATACCAGTTCACGACAATCATACACATCTTGGTATAACCTTATCTAAAGACCTTCGTTTTCAACAACACACCAAAACCATATGCCGCAAAATAAACATTGTACTTAATCCCCTGTATAAGATAGCAAAATACATACCAAGGCCCATTCTCGACGAAATCTACAAAACATACATCCGACCTCACTTTGACTACTGCGACGCCATCTATGACGGTCACATCACAGTACAAGACTTGACGAAATTAGAGACACTACAGAACAGAGCTGCCAGACTTGTTACAGGTGGACTATGCAGGACATCTACTGACAAACTACTCACAGAACTAGGGTGGGATAAGCTGACAGAAAGACGACGAATACACAGACTGACGCTTTACCACAAATTTAACACTGCAGAACATCTCCCACACTACATCACAGCCATCATCCCAAGCACCCGTGCACAAGACACACACAGACACCTCAGAAACGCAAATAGACACACTACAACCACCAGCAACACATCATCATATAAGAGGTCATTTTTTCCTACAACAATCGGACAATGGAACGAGTTAACACAGGACACACAGCAACTCACGCACACAACCTTCACAAAACAGATTTGTCAACAGCTGGGGGCACCTAATCCGCCTAGCTACTATATTGCAGGTTAAAAAAGTGAAACATCCTTCACGCCCGGCTCAGAATGAACATGTCCCATCTAAATTCCCATTCATTCACAATTCATAAGGCAGACTCACCAGAATGCCGATGCGGACACCATAATGAAAACGTCAGCCACTTCATTCTTACCTGTCCATACTATGAAAATCAACAAAACAGCATGTTCGACAGGTTATCCCACACATTATGTATAAACTTCAGACGCATACCTCCAAAACATCAGATAAACATTTTACTCCACGGCACAGATCTCAGCGGTGGCGACGGTTCGGCAGCGGCACTCCACTTTCAACTTTTTGTTGAGCTCAAAAAGATTCGCCCATCTGTAATGCAACTTTCTTTGCATGCATTTTATATTATATTTGCTTCCATTACCATGTTGCAAATAAAGATGTTCATTCCTCACATCTCCGGAGAGGTGCTTGGAGGCTCGGGTAACTTTCAATTCCAGTCCAGTGAGCTGTGCCGTGGCGGCGGTCGCAGTTTAAGTCAAGCTCTTTTCTGATGATTTAGACTTGGCGCTTTAATTTAAGCATTGCTTTTGCGCCTGTCTGATTTATGTTTTGTATGTTACATGGACTTTATGTTTAATAAACTTGGTTATGATGATATGATGATGAAGAACCAAAGGGGAGGGGGGAGGGGGCAAAAATTAGCCCCTCCCAGCGGCTTGAATGTGATTGACAGGCCCAGCGGCTGCAGAGCAAACGATTATAAATATGCTGCCAAAGGAACTTTGGCAACTGCTTGAGAAAAAAAATGTTCAGACAAAATGTTATCTCACAGTGCGGTCCGATGACGCGACGCCTGCGCTCTGTTGCCAGGGAAACATGACGGCACGGTCAGCGGCCACCAGTACTTCCAGTGTGAGCCGCGCCACGGCGTCTTCTCGCGGCTGACGCGGCTCAGTCGCCAGCCGCTCGGCTCGCCGCCGCCCGAGTGGGACGGCCCGCCGGCAGCCGAGCTCGGAGGAACCCGGCGCACCTCCCGCGCCTCGCCCGAGGGGGGCAGCCTGCCCGGCTCCCGGCGCACGTCCCGCTCCAGTCCGGAGCGCAGCCTGCCCGGCTCCCGGCGCACGTCTCGTGGCAGTCCGGCGGCTGTGCTGCCCCCCAGCGGAAGGCGCAGCTCCAGCCCCGCCAAAGGGCCGCCGCCGGCGCGACGCAGCTCCAGTCCCGGCACCAGAGGTGAGACTGACCTCGGCTGAGGTCACACGGCGTCGGGCCCGGCCGGGACAGCTCCAGTCCCGGCACCAAAGGTGAGACTGACCTCGGCTGAGGTCACACGGCGCCGGGCCCGGCCGGGACAGCAACAGCCTCGGTCGGCAATAGTGAGGCGGTTCCGTCATGACTGATAACTGCAGTCATATTTTAACATGTATGATATCACCACAGCTCCGAGCAAAGATGAGGTCATCCACATATTTTGTGATAATGATACTGCAATATTCATAATTATAGGCATACATAAAGACATTGGCGACGTAAATATTATTCGATGATCGACATTTTTGGATTTTATGTTATGCTTCAAATAGTGAACCACACATATACAGGGTGTTCAATAATGAATGTCAATTTTAATATTGTTAGTATTTAGTATGTACATATACAAATGATATATTTGCGTGTTTATTTATTTATTTATTGCACAGAATAGGCTCAATCCACACATAAAATGGGCTATTCTCAGACCTTCGTCAATAACATGGTCTCAGTATATCTATAAAAAAACATTTGGGGAAAAATAAAACTTTCTCTCTCCACACATATCCACAAAATACACACTATGTCATGGATAACCGCTAGGTTCGCCGAATCGCGTCTCGAATCTTGGTTTTGAACGACTGCTTTGATACCTTGGACAGTCCATGAGAGATGACGTATTCACTATTCATTATACATTTTCACTGCGCGATACACGTAGTTCCTCTTTCCATGGTTGTTCTTCACACGACATGCTCAGTTGGTCGGACTGCCGGGTATCGCGGCCAATCCTACTACACTGTATGTACTACTACACAACAGAACATCTGGACATTTGCATATTTGTAATGAAATTTTCCATATCGAGCATAATGGCTGCACTTTACACCTTTTTTAACAGAGATGGCGCCTGGCTCGGGTCACTTATTGGAGGTCTGTGGAGTGAGCCAATTCGTGTACAGCTTTCAGCCGGTCCAAGTTTAACTAGATGCCTTTCATAGCTCCGCCATGGTCACAGACAACACAACCAGTGGCCTAGTGGTGATAGACATGGGCTTTGGCCAGGGGCACAACCACGTCAAAAAAAGTAGTACGGACAAATTTGCGTTGGGGGCGCCATCGCTCAAGGGGGGCGTCATCGTCAAAAAATTGCAATATCACACATGTGTAATTTGTGTATATGTAGTGTATGTATGTACCTGTACTAGTTTTATTTTTCCCCAAATGTATGATCGACTGTAGTACTGCAAAATAATGCTTACATCCCCATAATCAATATGAGACCACTGGCGGATCCAGCCTCTCTCCGTGGGGGGAGGGCATCTTTCTGTGGCAAAAAGGTGCCCCCATTGTTTTCCCTCCGCGGATTTGGGCCGGTCACCTTATTTTGGTATTCGAGCTTAACCCTATTCCTTGCGGGGCAGATTCTGCCCCTCCTGGTGTTTTTTTCTCGCATGCTGCTCCCAAACTACTGGAGATCGCGTCTTGATTTTTTTTTACTTTTCCCCAAATTGAATAGCGCATGTCGTGTCAAAATTTTGAACAAATCGGCCCAGCAAAGGTGGTTCCAGGCTCCTGTTTTGAGGATGGCGTTACGAATGCGGTTGTGCGGCGCATACTTCCTTCGTAGTTTGCGGTGCAATAAATGCGTCAGAAACATTGTCATTGCAATATGCATCATAAAAACCGGGATGGTATATATTTTTTGGCAGAAGTGCATTCAGGTACAAACAAAAATGGGAGTCGATACCCTCTCTCAAATTAGGTCCAACTTCAAATTAGTAAGATGATAAAAAAACGTTACGCGCATGGTGCCCCACGTTGTTTCCTGGATCCGCATATGCGCAATATATTACATTTAACAAATTACAGCAAATAATGTCCACATGTGACGTTCATACCGCCCCAAACAATCAAGAACAGCACATATTTGATCTCAGAAAATCCCCCCCCCATTTTACATCCCCTGAATACGCCTACGATTTTTCATGTTGGTATTTGTCTTTTGATATGTTGAAGACCAGTACATTTCAAGCTCAAAAACGTTTGTTGCATGCAAATCGGTCCAACCATATGGTTGGACCGATACCACAATGCCCATATGACCAATCAAATACCATAATGATAACCACAATGACCAATCAAAAACAACCCCAAATTTTCGTATTTTTGGCCCCCTGGTCCCCCATTTTTGAACAAAAAAGAGATTTCGGAGTTCAAAAATAAAGATATTTTGATGACGAATCGAATGGTTTTGTCTCATCGAAATCGACCGAGCGGTTCTCGAGATTTATGGGGGGGCAGAATCTGCCCCCCCCCCCTCACTCGCACGTTAACTTAATTCTAGCCGCCTGCAAGAAATAGGGTTGAGAAATGCACTTTTTTGGAGAGAGAAAAAAACACAACACGATATTCCGTAGCATATACACATATAAGTAATAATAACGTTTATCTCATACCAACTCGCAGGGGCGCGCCGATAATTTTTTAGTGGGGGTCGGCTGAAATGGAAAAAATAACCCCCATTTTTGTCTGCGTGTATTTGCAGCATTTTTAATGTGGATTTTCATATTAAAGTAGGTCCGTTTTTGTTATTTTGTTGTTATTTATATTGTTGTTATTTGTCGCCGCCAAGCAGCGCGATTTTGTCATGGCTTTCCCTGATAAACCCCAGAAATATAGGCTCACACAAAATATGGCGCGGCTCACGCTGCCTTGCAGAGGATAAGAAGGTAGAAATGTTATTAATTAAATTCAGCGTGGCGACGAACCGAAGGCGATGACGATGGCTTCGTTATGACAATGTACACCGATGTGACGCCGCGAAGCGGAGTGACAATTTTAATTTTAGGTCGTGGGAAACGAAATTGTCATATTGGAACCAGACCGTGATTGAAGCCAAGCCTCAGGTAACCCCTTTTCCTGGTTGCACATCTCGGTATGATGAAAAGTATTGAAATGAAGGTAGTTTTTCATATACCTACATTAGCCTCGGATAGTAAATCACGATGACCGGTGAGTCAGCGCTCAATAGTACATATGCTAATAATAACTGTATACATATGTACCGAACTGTAACAAACAACTGGTAACAGTGCAAATGGTTTGAAAGCAGCAAGAGGCAGAACGCCTTTTCCGCACATAAATGGTCCCTGTGGATCTGGAGGAGCCTGGTGGGAGATGGCTTGGGGAGATGGTCCTGGCCTGGTCCTCACTATTAGCTCTTCGGTCCAGCATGTTGGGCACCGCTGGAGTAGCTTGCCGGTGCCGATGTCCGCGTCCTTGCGTTCGCGTCGCCTTTTTCAGAACTCGGCAGACTAGCTAGCTAAACATGTAGCCCGCTTGAAAGTTAATATTTTATGAAGGGATTGGGCCTTGGGGCAGCAATTACCGCCAACAGCAATTACCGCCAACTGAGGAGAGATAGCCTCTGACAGACACTTAATTAATTAATTTTACCATTTTCAAAATGCGACTTAATTAATTAATTTTACCATTTTCAAATACCATTTTCAATTGCGAAACTTGTCATGCCGCGAAGCGGCGCGAAATTTTCCGGTTTTTTACTGTGGATAGCTGGATTTTGACTGCTGCGAAGACAATTTTTACGATTTTACGATAAATTGGGAACGCGCGGGGGGGGGGGGGGGAGGGGGGTATACTTGTATTGAATGCCCCCCCCCCCCCTAGATTCCTGTGGGGGGGGGGGGGGATTTGCCCATGGTGCCACCCCCCCCCCCCCCCCCCCCCTGGATCTGCCAGTGTATGAGACCATGGGGGCGGCATTTGCTTATTGTCCGGTAGGGCGCCTTTTCTCCTCCATGGGGGCGACATTTGCTTCTAAAAAAGCCCATTGTCCGACTTAGTGAGCGGCTGTTCTTCCCAATGGGGGGGGGGGGGCATTAGCTGCTTATGGACAATGAGCATTTGTCCAATTTAGAGGGCGCTTGTTTTACCCCGTGGGGGTGGCATTTGCTTATTGTTCGGTAGGGCGCCTGTTCTGCTCCATGGGGGCGGCATTTGCTTCTGGTGGCGCCTATCCTGTTCCTAAGTCACCATTTACTTCTAGGAGTGCTAATTGTCCGATTCCCAGAAGTGCCTGGCGTGCGCAGAAATTCACAAATGACCATGTCATTGTCTTTGGGCTTAAGGGCCGCCACCCGATCGACAGAGGCGCCATCAATATTGACGAAAATGTTGCAGGGGGCGGCGCCTCTCCTTCCGCACCGTGCAGAAGGAGAGCCCCCCCCCCCCCCGTCACTAGCCGGAGGGGCGCCGTCACTGGCCAGGGGCACCGTCAATCGCCGGAGCGGCGCCGTCACTGACCGGATGGGCGCCGTCACTGGTCGGAGCCAGGAGGGGCGCCGTCATTCGCCGGAGGGGCGCCGTCACTGACCGGAGGGGCGCCATCAATGGCCGGAGGGGCGCCTTCACTGGTCGGATGGGCACCGTCACTCGCTGGAGGGGCTTGGTCACTGGCCGGATGGGCGCCATCACTGGCCGGAGCAGCGCCATCACTGGCCGGAGGGGCGCCGTCACTGGCCGGAGGTGCGCCGTCACTGGCCAGAGGGGCGCCGTCATTGGCCGGGGCGCCGTCACTGGCCGGAGGGGCGCCGCCAATGGTCGGAGGGGCGCCGTCACTGGTCGAAGGGACGCCGTCACTGGCCGGAGGGGCGCCTTCACTGGCCGGAGGGGCGCCGTCACTGGTCGGAGGGGCGCCTTCACTGGCCGGAGGGGCTCCGTCACTGGTCGGAGGGGCGCCGTCACTAGCCGGAGGGGCGTCGTCACTGGCCGGAGGGGCGCCGTCACTAGCCGGAGGGGCGCCGTCACTAACTGGAGGGGCGCCGTCACTGGCCGGAGGGGCGCCGTTACGGGCTGGAGAGGCGCCATCACTGATCGGAGGGGCGCCAGCTTTGCATGGACACCTGGGGTCCAAAGGACCAGGTCATGCCCTGAATGACCGTATACTCTGTACGCCACTGGTGCCTGTCCTGTTGGCGGTGCTAATTGCAAAAAATGGTCCGGGGGGGGGGGGGGCCTTCGGCGCCCGTCAAAAACGGTACGGACATTCCGTACTGTCCGTATAGGT
>JAXIVJ010004573.1:50000-77500 GCA_036785665.1 Chirona hameri
CAGGCAGACAGGCAGACAGGCAGACAGGCAGACAGGCAGACAGGCAGACAGGCAGACAGGCAGACAGGCAGACAGGCAGACAGGCAGACAGGCAGACAGGCAGACAGGCAGACAGGCAGACAGGCAGACAGGCAGACAGGCAGACAGGCAGACAGGCAGACAGGCAGACAGGCAGACAGGCAGACAGGCAGACAGGCAGACAGGCAGACAGGCAGACAGGCAGACAGGCAGACAGGCAGACAGGCAGACAGGCAGACAGGCAGACAGGCAGACAGGCAGACAGGCAGACAGGCAGACAGGCAGACAGGCAGACAGGCAGACAGGCAGACAGGCAGACAGGCAGACAGGCAGACAGGCAGACAGGCAGACAGGCAGACAGGCAGACAGGCAGACAGGCAGACAGGCAGACAGGCAGACAGGCAGACAGGCAGACAGGCAGACAGGCAGACAGGCAGACAGGCAGACAGGCAGACAGGCAGACAGGCAGACAGGCAGACAGGCAGACAGGCAGACAGGCAGACAGGCAGACAGGCAGACAGGCAGACAGGCAGACAGGCAGACAGGCAGACAGGCAGACAGGCAGACAGGCAGACAGGCAGACAGGCAGACAGGCAGACAGGCAGACAGGCAGGCAGACAGGCAGACAGGCAGACAGGCTTATCAAATAGTAATATAGATGAAGTATGGAATCACTGGCAGATCCAAAGGGGCGGCAGAGGCCAAAGCCTCCATTCCAAGCTCGACAGGGGCGGCAATATAAATTAGCCACACACCCAAAATCCGCTGAAACTGGCGATGAAAATGGGTACTGCCAGCGAAAAAAAAAACTTCCTGCGAAAGAAATATATATTTGCTGCCTCATTCGTGTTTCCTATATTTGGTAGCACATTTGGTAGCAGTGGAGATAGGGAAAGTGGCGCGGCTGACGCTATTTTGGAGTGATTCACAACCAATGTAAGTCGTCATTGTACACGCAGCGACGCAGCCTTTGGTCTCCTGTTGCCTGCTGGGTGGCAGAGGAGTGCGTGAGTGAATTTCATCATTCATACATAGGTACCTATGTTGTGTGGAATACGTCTACTAGTATTACTTAATACTAGTAATTAGGTTCAGTAGTATTACTTAATAATAGTAATTAGGTTCAGTTAAAAAAATCAATGTTCTTCTTTTTGTAGCTGGGGCATTCCACGACAAATCGACAAAAACAAAGTCCAAAATGACACCGTCATGTCACCGATTGTGGCCAAAATTGGTATATGGGGTAACCTGGGGCGCTAAAGTGAGATGTTAAAGTTGTATTGCAATGCAAGCAGTGGTTCAGAAGATATTGCCTCGGGCATTTGTATAAGGTCACGGTGCAGGTCAATCTTTATCAGCTCATATGGCGGAGAATTTATGAAACAATATATATTTATTATATGTCATTAGAATGGCAATGAGCTGTTTTAAAACATGGTTTTGTTGATTTTTTCATTTTCGAAAATGTCAAAATTTGGTACGTTTTCGAAAATGTACTTGTTTGGATACCTTTTCTCAAACGTGTTTATAATTTTTTGCTATGCTTTTCTTACATTTAGGGACATGTCAATTCAGTGCAAAAATAAAGTTGAGTGATATTTGCCTCCAAATATCTCAAATTTTGTCATTTTATTTGCTATTTTATATAATAATACAAATATGTTATTCGCTAATAACTTTTGACTGAATAAAACTAGAATGGTACGGTAAACGTCATTTTGCTGTTCTCATCAAGACGAGTTGAGTGCTCTGCAGTATGACCGCTTTCTGACATTTGATGACCTTGACCTCAAATTTCAAAGTTAATAAAAACAATATTTTGAATCTCTTTTGGATACCCAAGCCAAATGTATTTCCTATTTTGACTTTATTCTTGTTAAGTGTAAAGAAGTGTCGTTCAAACAGGAACAATACAATTGATGGTTATTTGTCTTCAAATATGCTAAATTTGGTAATTGTATGTTCTTTTTGTGACAGATGTCATTCCCAATAACTTTTGGCTGAATACAGATAAAAGGGTAAAATGCACACCATTTTGTTATTTTCGTCAAGACGCGTCGAATGATATGCAGTGTGACCTCTTTCTAACATTTGCTAACCTTCACCTAAGGTTAATGTCAAGGTTCAAGGTTAGGTTTCCAATTCGGGCGGTGTTATATATCTTAAAACTTGTCTTGTTGCGAGGAATTCGATTGTGCTTAAATAACGCCTGTTCGTCAATGGCAAATTTGTAATTCATTTGAATTTGAATGTAGAATAGTAACTTCATAACTTCCTTATCGGTGTAAATAAAGCTCGAAAATGTCTCAGTTTGCTTTATAATCATCAACGATCGCGCAATTATTTTAATACCAATTAATTCCTATCTTCAAGACAAGTTCAAAACTATACAACATCGCCGTGTAGGTCAAATTTGGAAAGGTGACCTTGCGCCGTGACCTTGACCTTAGGCCAAGGTCATCAAATGTCAGAAAGAAGTCATGCTGCACAGCATTCAACACGTCTTGATGATAACCAAATGACGTTTACCGTGCCCTTCTAGCTTTATTCAGTCAAAAGGTATAAGCGAATAACTAATTTGTATATAAAATAGCATGTAAAATGGGAAAAATGAGATATTTGGAGACAAATATCCACCAATTTTATGTTTGCACTTAATTGACACGTCCTTACACGTAAGAATAGCATAGCGAAAACAAACTCAAGTCCGCAAAGGGAAAAATGGGGGTACCTTTTAGGTCATATGGACGCCCCTGGGGCCCGGAAGGCCCCAGTGAAAATAAGCCCCCCCCCCCCCCCCAAATTGGGAGGCTGGATCCACCAGTGCAGTGGCGAGAATTTGCCCACCCAGTTGTAAACTATGAAATTACGGGCATCTGTAATCTCCCGTCCCCTCTCGGTGACCAAAAAGCAAGAAAAGAACCATTCTGGCATCGGTAGCCAATTTTTCCTGTTTGGAAGCATTTTGATAACCGGGGGCAGCATGACCGGGGCAGCATGGAAAGACTATAACCACGCCACGCCAAGTCGGAGGCCATCACAGAGAAAACCTACGGATTCGAGTCATTATGCTCGCGCTCGTCCTTCCGTGGTATATGGGAAAAATCTGATTATGAGCGGCCCGACCCGGCCCGACCCGTGGCGACGCTTTTGAGAAGCTCATATCTCTGCAGCCGCACGTCCGATTGACAAGCGGGTTTCTTTGCTGAGCAGCCCCATTTAACCTACCCTGTTTGAGACCAGTGCCGACTCATGTGGGTCACTACCACTGCGCGTGGCGCGTGCTCGCAATAACTCCGTAACGGCTGGGCAGATTATGTGCAAATTTCGTGTGTGGTTAGGGACCCTCAGCCGCCACTTTCACACAATTCAGGGGCGGGTGACTGCACGTGCGCACGTGCACACCCCTATTATATATCTCAGGAACGGCTGAGCCGCTTGTGTTCAAATTTGGTGTCTGGTTAGGGACCTCTCATCCGCCAGTTTCCCACAAGTCAAGGGCAGTGTTCGCCACGGCCCCACCAACCCCCAACCCGGCCCGGCCCAGGCCCATGAACACCAAGCCCAGGCCCGGACCAGGCCCGGTCAAATTCTTAATATTGAGGCCCAGGCCCGATCCAGCCCGTTCAGATTAAGCATATCATTATTTTTCACAAAATTTACAATAATTATCCTATTATATTTACTTGTATACTATAAATGTGAAACAATGAACCAACTATGATAACCAAGAAGAAGAAAAAACACAGCCACAGCTGCTGTGTAAGTGAAATGCTGGTTAAAATATTTGTAAGCTGACCTGAGCTTGCGCGCATTAACTTCAAAATGATCAGTCCAGGCCCGTCCAGAGTCCGGTGATTTCCTTAAAGTTGAGGCCCGGCCAAGGCCCAGCCCAGGCTCGGCCCATGGCCCATAGGGCCAGCCCGGCCCGTGGCGAACTCTGATCAGGGGTGGGTGCCTCTGCACGTGCGCACGTGCACATCCCTATTATGTATCTCAGGAACGGCTGAGCCGATTGTGTTCAAATTTGGTATGTAGTTAGGGACCTCCCAGCCGCCGCCTTTCCACAAGTCAGGTGTGGGGTGGCTTTGCACGTGCGCACGTGCACACCTCTATTCTATATCTCTGGAACGGCTGAGCCGATTGTGTTCACATTTGGTGTGTGATTAGGGACATCTCAGCCCTTACTTTCCCACAAGTCAAAGGTGGGTGCCTCTGCACATGCGCAACCTTTTTTGTATGTATGTATGTATTCGTAAAAAGAGTCAATACAGTAAACACAATTATAAAAGCACAAATCAATAAACACGTTTAAAATAACTACACTCCATCACCCTTTAGCCATCTCAGTACACCTGCGTGAAAAAGACCGGGCGACTCGACTATCCTAAGCTGAGCTGGTAGACGGGTCCAGGCGGTGGTGGCTCGACATAGAAATGACCGGCGAGCGAGCTCCGTGCGCACACGTGGAGTTTGCAGCATCATGCTCTCTGATCCCCGCGTGGTCCGGTCGGACACGTTTGCACGAGGCAACAAAAGTGCGCGCAGATGGTCAGGCGACTTCGGCGACCTCAGTATCTGGTAGAGTACCACCAAGTCACGTTCAGTCAGCAGCTTTTCTACTTTAAACCACCCAAGTGACTTTAGAGAGGGCGAAATGTGTTGTGACCTTTTCAGTCCTGTGATGATTCTGGCACCAAAATTTAAAGCCTTCTGTATCCTATACTTTTGAGTTTTTGAGCAGCTTCCCCACACAGTCAGGCAGTATATGATGTGGGGATGAACAAGCCCTTCGATTATGGTCTGTTTTGTCTCGGGTGGTAATTGATGGATCAGCTTCGCCAATCCCACCAGTATACTGTAGCAACGCCTGGCGATGGCAGATACTTGGAGTTCCCAATTTAAACCAGAGTCTAATATTACCCCGAGGACTTTAACAGAAGAAGAAGGTCTGATGTTTTGCGATCCAAAACGTATTTCAAAACTTTCGTCAATGGAAAGTCGCTTAGATTTCACAACCAAAAGATCTGTTTTAGTGGGATTAATTTTGAGACGATTTTGCGTAAACCAATTTAGGACAGTGTCCATCGTGGTTTCCACTCTGACACGGTGGTCACCAACGTTAGCCGGAGTATCCGCATCAATAAATTGCGCGTCGTCTGCATACATAATGAGCTGGCCATGGTGAATAAAAGAAGTCCAAGTCATTAGTGAACAATACAAACAGAATCGGCTCCAAAGTACTCCCCTGTACCACCCCGTGCGTCACTGGGAGCGGCATCGAACACCCTGCTACACGCTGCGCACGACCCTCGAGCCACCCCCGGAACCAATGGTCATCAACACCATACCATCCGAGCTTCTCCAGGAGCCGGCAATGCTGCACGCTGTCAAACGCCTTGGACGTGTCAGTCGTCGTCAACGTCGAGACGAGGCCACGGTCCATGTTGCTAATAAGCATGTTGACAGCACACAACATCGCCGACTCCGTGGAGTGGCCCGGACGGAAGCCATGCTGTTCGGCGCACATGATGTGATGCTCGGTTAAATATGTCGACAACTGGTTTCCGACCACTCGCTCACAAAGCTTACCTACAATTGACAATATCGGAATAGGTCGAAAGTTGTTTGGCTCGCAACGGTCGCCACCTTTGAACAGAGGAGTGACAATAGCAGTTTTCCATGCTGCCGGTACATCGCCAGATACAAGTGAGCTGTTTACGATGTACAAGAGGTGTGGCGCAATTACAGGAAAAGTCAATATAATTAAATGCACAGTGGCACCGTCCTCGCCGCTCGCTTTTGACGCACCCAGCTGACCCAGCGCAGCCGACAGCTCGGGAAGAGTTGCCGGCCTGACACGGAAGGAGCCCGCGCACACGCGTGGGGGACTGGGTAGCACCGTCTCCCCTCGTCAGCTGCCGCACGCAGCGCTGCGACTGTGTCCGGCCCGACGGACGCGAAATAGCGGTTTAAACGGTCCGCCCACGTGGGATCAGCGGAACCGGCGGAGCTCGGCTGCGGCTCTGGCTTTTCCGGAGACACGATATACTTGCGTATATCTTTCCAGTGAACTGCTTTTGAGCTCTTGAATTGTTGCCTGAAGTGTGCTGTTCTGGCGGCGGCAAGTCGGTCTTTGACCGCGTTCCGCAGACCGCGGTACGCTTGCCAGGTGGTGGAGCACGGGTTGTTGTCCTCAGCTCGGGCATTGTCTCTCTCACTCATTATCTGCCTGATGTCCTCGTCCTCACTCACCCAGGGGCAAGGCCGGTTTCGGACCTTGATCTGAGTGAGCGGCATGTGCTGGTTTATGAGACCGTCCCACACTGTCAGCCATGCGTCGTATTTTTCGGATGGTGACAGGGCTCCATAGACGGATGACCAGTCGGCTGTCAGTAGGTCTAGGCAGAGATGGTCTTTGTCGAGATGCTTTGTAGACCTCACGGTGATCTCACGAGGTGCGCGTCGAACGCGTGCTCCCGTCACCCGAGTGACGATCAGGGCATGGTCACTAATGTCGCACGCGACCACCCTGGTCGAATCGCATAGCCCCGGGTGACTTATTATAAGGTGGTCAAGGAGCGACGGCGGTGAGTTTGACGCACTGCGGGTGGGAGTCGTGACAAGCTGACTCAGTGAGAGGTCCTGAAGTAGGTCCAGGTATTGCTGAACGCTGGGTTTACTTGGCTGGAGCACGTCCCAATTCAAATCACCCAGAACGTGAACCGGGTGATCGCTACTTAACACGTGTGTCAACTGGTCCCTGAAATCGTCCACGACAGGCGTCACCGGTCCGCTAGGGGGCCGGTAGGCAACACAAATGGTTAGAGGCCGGCGGTACGCAAAGTGAAGCCACAAAGTCTCCAAGCTGGAGCCGGTCGTCGGGACATCGAGCGCCAACGGATCCAGCGAGTCTCGGTAGATCACACAGACGCCGCCGCCACGAGTTTTGCGGTCCCGTCTGATGACGCAGTAACCCGGGAACAGCAGATACCGGTCGTCGATATCTGCGCTCAGCCACGTCTCAGTGATGCACAATATATCGATGTTGTTCGTATGCAATAACCCGTTTACTTCATCTAGAGACGGCATTAGCGATCGGACATTGATATGCCCAACCGTGATTTCGCCGGCCGGGGCGGCGGCAGCGGTGTCCGGGCTGCCGCTGCACCGCGGGCCGGCCCGCAGAGGCGGTCTCCCGCAGTGACAGCGGCTCCAGTAGCGCGCGCCTCCACCGGCAGTGCGGCCCCACCGGTCTGCCGGCAGGTCGGTCAGAGCGGCAGCGGCGCAACTGGACTCGTCTGACAGCGCGCGCACCGCGCCTCCGTCCCCGCGGTGGCTCGTGACCGCCCCTGCGACCCTGCGACCGACCGGGCCGCAGCCGCAGCAGCTCCCCGAGGCTGTATCGTAGTACACTGGTTCTAGTAGAGATGGCTGATGTAGTAAGCGGTCCATTGATGATTTGGTTATACCTCTTCCCAGATCGGTAGAACATGGGGTGGCCGGCCGTGACCCACCTCGCTCGCGGCCACAGGCGACAATTGTGGCGCACGCAAGCAAAATAAAGTCACAGCGATCACTGCCAGTAGAGCGCTTGCAGCGCATGGCCACCACTGTCACAATAAAGCTGGTGTTCTTTTCCAGGCACTGAACCACTTCACAGGCCGGAAAAAGCACGGGTGACTGAAAAATCACAGGTAAGTTGTTTACCTGTGATTTTTGGAGGCTCAGCGCGGCAGCCATAGTCAGGCGCCACGTCATATCATCTCGGATCTCAGATTGTATCTCAGAAACTACTTGCCTGATCGAGTTGAAATTCCCCATACATTTATTTTCCTTCGCGCTCGCTCGTTCATCGCCAACTACGCCGCCTTACTGGTTCTAGTCATTGGTTATGATCTGGGTAGCTGCTACCCAGATCAGATCTACACAGCACAGTCGCTGCTATCTGCTGCACTGGACAATGGACATCCATCATTACTGTGGGATTTGGGGGATTTCCCGAGTTCAGATACAATAGAATAAATATGGTTCATCGTGTTCCCGTCATTTTTTATTTGCATTCACGATCTCAGAGCCTTTCCATGCAATACGGTTTATTCCAGATTCAGGTTAACCCGCGCCCTGCTGGGGGGGGGGCTAAATTTTACCCCCCCCCCCCCCTCCCGGACTTGCTCAATAACTTAAAAAGCATAACATATATCGGCGTGAAACTTTCAGTACCTTATGCTGAATCCATTCTACGTCTTCTTACCAAATTTCAATGAAATTGGTTTAGGACTAATGTTTGGAAAAATCGTAGAAAATCGAGTTTTAATGCAAATTGCAAATAAAAAACGTCAAAAGAAAGCAAGTGACATTCTCTTCAACATGGCTATCTCGAATTGTAAAAAAGGGTTTTGACCCCCCCCCCCCCCCCCCAAAAAAAAAAAAACATTTTTTGGAAGCCTTTCCACAAAATCAAAGTTTTTCTTTAAAAAAAATATTAAAAAACGGAATATATATTAGATAGCCAAGTATGGACGATACTAAAACCAAATTTCAAAGCAATATCATTATTTTTGACTGACTTATGGCTCCCTAAATATGAGTAACTCAATACGTCATTTTTTAGGTTGCGTTTTTGTTTGGGGGGCTTTTACTGACCAGACACTGACAAATAAATTCCACCACTGTATTTCTAGGACAAAACTGGTCTAGAAACATGCCTTTTTATTTAGATTAATACATTTCAAATTTTGACTTGATGTGACCTGACCTTGACCTGAACTTCATCTAAGGGCCGTGATATGGAGTCAAGTTGTTAAAATGGCTACTACTATCGAATTATACGTGTAAAATAACCCATAAAACATGTGTTGCATGACTATTGTAGACCTCTTGCCAATAGTGACTTTTTGTGACCTGACCTTGATCTTTGCTTACAATTTCACTTTCACTTATGCGGGAGATGCATTATACCTTTGAGAGCACTTTGTACGGTAATAGTCGCAATATAAGGCTTTGAATGGAAAGTATTGCCATCAACTCAAATACCTCGATCTTGAACTGACCGTGACCTGACATGTGACCTTATTTTAAGAATTTCGGGCATGTATTAGATTTGTCTCATTGAGGGCTTTCGATCGCCGCCTTTCGCGTCTCGCTGCGGTCATTGGTTCGTAAGATACGAGGGGTAAAATTTACCCCCCACCCCCCCCCCCCCCCCCCCCCCCAGCGGGGCGCGTTCGGCTGGAGACCCAGCGGGGCGCGAGTTAAGATGGGTGCAAAGTTAAAAACCACACATCCACGCTAACAAGTAGAGACAGGGAAAACTTAAAGATCTGGAGAGAAAAAACACTCCGCAGGCCTACATGCTTGTAAACTGTTTCAGCACGGAATCATTGCTGCGGCGACACTGGCGAGAGTTCCGCGTTTCCGTGCTGTGCAATCCTGCCAAGGTTACTATAACAAAAGGTTAGGCAGATCCAGGGGGTTCGACGCCTAACAGACCATTCAGACTAGTCGCACCACTTTTTTGGATGTCCCAATGTGCCGCCACCGTCTAGGTGCCGCCCTCGACGAGGCGCCGTCACATACCAAGTGCCGCCACTGATCGGACGCCACCCAAGTCAGGTGCCGCCCCTTCAGCCAGGTACCGCCCGCTCAGAAAGATGCCGCCTTTCAGCCAGGTGTTGCCCCTCGAAAATATGCCGCCCCCTCAACCGGGTGTCGCCCCTTCAGCCAGGTGCCGCCCCTTCAGCAGGTGCCGCTCCGCAAAAGATGCTGCCCCTCCAGCCGGGTGCTGCCACTTCAGCCAGGTGCCGCCCCTTCAGAAGGGTGCCACCCCTTCATCCAGGTGCCGCCCCTTCAGAAAGATGCCGCCCTTCAGCCAGGTGTTGCCCCTTACAAAGATGCCGACCCCTCAACCGGGTGCCGCCCCTTTATCCAGGTGCCGCCCCCTCAGAAAGATCCGCCCTTCAGCCAGGTGTTGCCCCTCAAAAAGATACCGACCCCTCAACCGGGTGCCGCCCCTTCAGACAGGTGCTACCCCTTCAGCCAGGTGCCTCCCCTTCAGCAGGTGCCGCCCCTCGGAAGATGCTGCCCCTTCAGCCGGGTGCCGCCACTTCAGCCAGGTGCCGCCCCTTCAGAAAGGTGCCGCCCCTTCAGCTAGGTGCCGCCCCTCAGCTAGGTGCCTCTCCTTCAGCAAGGTGCCGCCCTTTCAGCCAGGTGCTGCCCCTTCAGCCAGGTGCCGCCCCTTCAGTCAGGTGCCGCCCCTCAGCCAGGCGCCACCCCTCAGATAGACGCCGCCCCTTCAGCCTGGTGTGGCGCCTTCAGCCAGGTGCCGTCCCTCAGCCAAGTGCCGCAACGAATATTTGCCGTCCCTATATCCTGATAAGGTGATGCCGTATCATGGCGGCCATGGCCCATCGATATGTCTTTTTGGTGCAGACTCAGGCTTAAGTAGTTCTTAAAGGGAATGTTTCACCATTCTGAAAGTTGTCAAATATACGCTGGTTGTAGTTGAAAATATTAAGTAAGTGCTGCTGAAAACGATGGTGATATTTTTTCTCTCGAAAAGTCGCTTAACTCTATACAAATTAAGGTTTTCGATTTGGGATGATGACGTCATTATTGAGCTGTAGACCGCCGCTGATTGGCTGACAAGGTGGGATTCGGTGAAAAAGTGTCTGTCAGCCAATCAGCGGCGGCACTAGCCTAGACCCCATTTTGCAAATGTGAATTAAAATTGCTTAAAAACGGCTAAGTTTTGGGGAAAATTACCTTCGTATTTTCGCCATTTCAATAGCGGCCAAATATAATGGCTATCTAAGTTCAAAGCCAATACAAAGCATGGGTGGAGCTTTTCAAAAAAAAGTTGGTGGGACAAGATGTCATATAGACTGGTTGTTTGCAATGGTTCAGGTGAAAATGGCCATTTCAATGCCAGGAAACCTTCAAATCTGACAAAAGTTGGTGGGACAAAACACAAAGTTGGTGGGACAGTTCCCCCACCATTTGAATAGGAAACTCCACCCGTGATTTGCCCCCCCCCCCCCTTACGGGTCACAGGGGGCCCGCCGAGATTGGCCCAGATACCATTTGCATTAGCTAAATGGCTTTCCAAAAGTCACAGAGGAGCCCTCAAACTAGGCAAGGGTCACTCTGGTGCATGGCAAGGGCCCTCAGAGACACTGAATGGCTTTCGAAGCAGGCCCAGGGGGACTCTTGGGCATGTCCAGGGGCCCATTGAGCCCACCGAGGGGCCCAAAAACTGTCCAGGGGCCTCTCGAACATGTCCATGGGCCCATTGAGCCCACTCAAGGGCGTAAAAACATGCCCAGGGACCTTTCGAGCATGCCCTGGGGCCCATTGAGCCCACTCAGGGGCCCCAAAAACCTGCCCAGAGGCCTCTAGAGAATGTCCATTTGTCCAGGGGCCAATTGGTTATGTTCAGGGGCCTCTCGAGCATGGCCAGGGGGTCATTATAGTCTGTTTTGGGGCCTCTCGAACCTGCCCAGGGGCCATTAGAACCTGCCCAGAGGCCTCTCGAGCTTGCCCAGGCGCCCATTGAATCTGTTCAGGGGCCTCTCGAACTTGCCCAGGGGCTCATTGAGTCTGTGCAAGGGCCTCTCGAACCTGCCTAGGGGCCATTAGTCTGTGCAGGGGCCTCTCGAGCTTTCCCAATGGTCCATTGATCCTGTTCAGGGGCCTCTCGAACCTGCCCAGGGGCTATTAGAGTCTGCTTAGGAGCCTTTCAGCCTGCCAAGGGGCCATTGAGTCTGTTCAGGGCCCTCTCAAGCTTATCCAGAAGGCCATTGAGTCTGTGAACGGGGCCCTCGAGCCTGCCCAGGGGTTGCTAGCCGTCGCCTGGAGCGCCTGCTATAGCTGGAGCGCCTGCTATCCGTGGTCGGCGCGGTCATAATGAGCGGTAATGTGCTGTACTCTGACCCACCTGGTGCAATGTTTTCTTGGGTTTCAAAATGGTTATTTGATAAGTCTGATGCGTTTTTGAATTCGGGGGGGGGGAGGGGAGATGGTAGTGCAAAACAATGTAAAAAAAATTCCTCTCAGGAGAGTGTGTGCTGCAATATTTGTCAACCAGGGGCGTCGCCGACGGGAGGGTCGGGGGACCTGCCCAGGGGGAGATCTGGGCAAACTCCCTCCACTTTTAGAAGGCGGGGGAGGGTCGACCCCCTTCCACACACACACACTGTTTAAGGGAAAAAATACAAATGTATCGTAAAAATTTCCTTTGCAGTGCAGTAAAAATCCAACTATCTAGTGTCAAAAACTGGAAAATTTCGCGCCGCTTCGCGGCATGACACAAATTTCGCAATTGTTTATACAAATTTGGAAAATGGGAAAAATAATTTAATTAAGTGTCTAGCTGAGGCTCTCCTTGGCGGTAATTGCTGGCCCCAGGGCCCATACCCTTCATGAAATATTACTTCTAAGTTTCAAGCAGGCTACATGTTTAGCTAGTTTGCCGAGTTCCGAAAAAGGCGACGCGAACGCAAAGACGAGGATATCTGCACCCGGAAGCTGCTCCAGCGGTGCACAATTCGCTGGACCGAAGAGTGGTGGAAACAGGCCAGGACCATCTCCCCAAGCCATCTCACCTCACGGTCTGGTTCCAATATTAACACTTCGTTTTCCAGGACCTAAAATTCAAATTTTCACGCCGCTTCGCGGCGTCACATCGGTAGTCATCGTCATAACGAAGCCATAGTAATCGTCATCGGTTCGTCGTAACGCTTAATTAAATGAATATCATTTTTAGCTTATTATCCTCAACAAGGCACACCGCCTATATTTCTGGGTTTTATCAGGCAAAACCGTAAAAATTTCGCGCCGCTAACAAGTACATGCCTACCTTTATAACATGAAAATCCACATACAAAATGCCATCTCACCCCTCAGCCAGACCAGAGCAGCGTACCGCCGTCTCACCCCTCAGCCGGGCCGGGGCAGCGTATGTCCGACTCGCCCCTCAGCCAGACCAGGGCAGCGTATGCCCGTTTCCTCCCTCAGCCGGACCGGGACTGAGGGAGGGCATGGCCGTCTCACCCCTCAGCCGGACCGGGGCAGCGAACGGCCGTCTCGCCCATCAGCCGGACCGGGGCAGCGTACGGCCGTCTCACCCCTCAGCAGGACAGGGGCAGCATGTGGCCGTCTCGCCCCCTATCCTGGAGAACCTTATGCCGAAACAGCTAAGCTGTTGGACATATTACGGTGCGTCCCCGTGTCATCGGCTGAGGCTGAACGGATCTTCAGCAAACTTCGCAAATTGAAGACGTGGCTGCGGAACAGCATGGGTGAGAGGCGTCTCTCAGATCTCCTTGTCTGCCACATCCATCAGTCGCTGCTGGACCAGGTCGACGTGGAGAGGGTGGTGAAGGCGTTCGTTGCAGAGGACGATACTTGGAGGAGAGTGTTCGGTGATGGCCAAAAAGCACTAGGGTGAAATGTTCCCAAGAGCGGGAGTCCTGGAACGGTGTTACTCAAGGAGCAGCGTTCGTTCAGGTATTCGGAGAGGATTCACTCACAAGTCAGACGGCGGTAGTTCGGCGTGGCAGTGATGTATACAGTATAAGTGACAATATAAGATTGGCATGCATTTTAAGCACGAATCTCTAGGAAAAACTGTACCGAGATCCAATCCAACAGGCAAATAATTAGTTATAAATAGATACAACGGCGAACGGCTGCTCTAAAACCGTAATAATGTTCGCAGAACAGCCCGTCACAGACCACTCATGAGCCCAGTTGGCAGAGCGCTCCGCTGAAAACCTAAAAAATGTATCTGGCAACTGACATGGTGTAGTTGACTCCCTTCAGCGCTTGATTTAACATATTGCCAGGATGACCTTCATTCAGCGGCAGCGACGACAATGCACCTAATTTAATGGACGAATGCCCCAAAAGATTTAGTATACCTACTTTGGAGTTGGAGCTGGACGGACTAGTTAAACTTACGGTCACGCAAACCCTACGTACCGAAATGTTAACGAAAAAAATATAAGATACGATCGGCTGTTTACGATCAGGTAGGGTATCGAAATTTCGCTTGACAAAAACCTGGAAAGATACAAATTTGAACGTGTATGCACCCTTTGCCAGGTGCCGCCCCCATGCTAGGTGCCGCCCCCCCCCCCGAGCAAAAAGGCGCACCAGTTTTTGTCGCGTGTCGACGCCCCTGGGCAGATCATACGTCACTGATTCTGAAGCTGTATGACTGTACTATAGCGGCGACACTGACGAGAGTTCCGCGTTTCCGTGCTGTGCAATCCTGCCAAGGTTACTATAACAAAAGGTTAGGCAGATCATACGTCACTGATTCTGAAGCTGTATGACTGTACTAAGGCTGTATGACCAAGACTTTTATGACAGTTTGGTCTTTATGACCAAACTGACCCAGTTTTGGAATCAACACATCTCCACCAATCCATAAAGGTAAGGCAAGCCAACATTTTCCCAGTAGGATCATGGGGCCATCCCAAAAACACCGCATTCCCCGTTGGCTCATGTGTTGAAGGCCACGAACCATGACTTTAGTGACGTCATCACTCAGGAATGTCAAACATTTGGCGGGGGCTGGATCCTGCTTCGGACGCAGCTACTTCTTCGTGTTTGGGCCACGGGAACTCCGGTCAGCAGCAGATAAAATCATACAGACGAAGAACTGAGCAGAGGGGCGCCTGGCAAGGATGCCCTCACAACTCCATTATAACCAGAGAGAAAGAAGCCTCTCAAATCCCAGAAGTAAACCGAGAAACCTTAGAAAATTTGTAACAGAAGAGAAAATACTCTTAGTTATTGAAATATGTAATTAACGGGCGTCGTTACTAACGGCAAGTAATCAGTTGTGGAATTTGTTGTTTTTTCGCCCTCGAAGCGGCGCGAACAATTCTTCTGCCTAGATTTAATTAATAATTAATAAATTTGATTCACATATTTGATATACAAAAATATATAAATATTTGATATAAAACATATATGATATAAAACATTGACTTCATTTTTAACAGAGCAAAATAATGCCTACGAACATCATAAACTGGTACGACCGGTAAACACTCCCTTTATACTTTGTAATTTTATATATATTTATGTAATGTTATTTTTGACTGACCTCTCCTTGAGTACCTTAAAAATACTTCTTTTTTAATTTAATATATTTTTACGAAACCAAAAAGATGAATTGTCGATCACGGATCTTTGTCGAATCAAGTTACAGTAAAATTGAAATGACTTGTACACAATTGTAATCTTATATTTTAATTTGATACATGATTACTATTTGATGTTACAATATTTTTTGACCCCCCCCCCCAAAAAAAAAAAACGTATTTGTTTAGGAAAAATCCCACCAAATTTAAATTTGCATAGATATAAAAAAACAGAATATATATTGGATAACCAAGTATGAACAATACCCATACCAAAATTCAAAGTAAAATCTGTATTTTTGACTGACTTATGGCTCCCAAGTATGATTAACTCATGACGCAACTTAATAAACTAAAAAACATGACCTTTTCCTCGAAAATGTGAAAATCCAATGTTATCCAAATGTTATTATTATGTTGTAATATTTCGGCCACAGGCCCATGCTGTTTTATGCTGTTTAACCCATGCTGTTTTACTGTTTGATAAAGGCCTGTGGCCGAAATATTACAACATAATAATAACATTTGGATAACATTGGATTTTCACATTTTCGAGGAAAAGGTCATGTTTTTTTAGTTTATTAATTATATCAAATATGTTCCTCGCACAAGCACTAAACTCTATAAAGTACCATGACGCAACTTGTTGAAATTGCATTTTGTGGCTTTTAATTACCAGATACAAGCAAATAAATGCCACCACTGTATTTATTAGACAAAACTGGTCTAGAAACATAACTTTTGTATTTATATTAACACGCGCCCTGGAGAGGGGGGGGGGGGCGAAATCCGCCCACCCTTCCTGTTTTTTTTTCTGTTTTTTTAAAATATGTTCTTATTTTACCGGGCGATGTGCATAATATTTTAGGTACCTGCCTAAAAATGAACGGCGCGTTGTCTGAAGTAAGAAAAATAAAAATCGGCCGAATATGTTTTGAGTTATAGGCCATCAAAGTAAAAAATAAAAAAATCAGCGCCAGACCACACAAATCAGGCCTGTGCGGTTCCCGTATACCGGAAAAATGAAAGTGTCTTTGGCAATACTTGCGACTTGTTTGATGTATATTGTTGTGCTATCTAGTTTCCAAGGTAATGTTAGGTCAACGAGGTCAAGTCAGGTCAAGTTCATGACAGGTCATTGGAACCGAAGTAGGGTAACTGAAAGGTTGTAATAAATGCATATGACTCATGCTTTCTGAACTCATTCTTGTGGTCCTGAGTCCATTCATACCTCGACAACTGCTAATTCGTTGTCATCACTCATCTGATCCCGTCCTCGCCTGAGGCGGTTAGATAATGGAACCGAAGTAGGTCAACTGGAAGGTTGTCATAAATGCAAATGATTCATGCCTTCTGAACTCATACTTTGTGGTCTTGAATCCATTCCAGACTTGTATACGACTCAAATTGGTTTCTCTCGAACGATTCAATCACGACTCAAAATCAACATTAGTCGATTCAATCACGACTCAATGAGACCTTCATTTTTTTTGCATTTGATTCAATCAAAGACTTTGAGTCAGAGTTTTCGACTCAATCGATTCAAAATTACCTTTAGGCGTATCAGTCCCGACTCAATCATTTTGAATCATATAACAACTCAATCACAACTCAAACTATGACTAATGACTACGTTTGCAATTTATAACTGAGAGTGATTTGATAGTGCTGCATTTTAAGTATTTTATTTATCTATGGTGAAATTGTTGATGGATATTACCTACATGGTTGAAAACTTGAAGTTTTGGCATTTGGAGGCTTCATTTAGGCAATTGAGTCGCGAACCCGATTCAGTCAGCTCTCTAAATATGTGTTGTCGACTCAATCATGGTTTCTACCTGAGCTCTTCGATTCAATCACGACTCAAAGCCAAATCCTTAAAAATGTTAGCGACTCAATCAGTTTGAGTCGCAAAAACTGCTGGATTCATGAGTCGCGACTCAATCAGAGTTGAATCGTATACAAGTCAGGTCCATTCCCACCTCGACGACTGCTAATCGGTTGTCATCTGATCCCGTCCTCGCCTGAGGCGTTTAGATAATGAGCTGACCGCTCTCTGGTGTGTGCCGCAATGTTTGTGGTCTTGAGTCCATTCCCACCTCGGCGACTGCTAATCGGTTGTCATCTGATCCCGTCCTCGCCTGAGGCGCTTAGATAACGAGCTGATTGCTATCTGACGCGATGCCAGATAGTGTGCCGGAAACGGCGGGGTTTTCCTCCTACCGCGCCAAAGAGCGACCGTGCCAGAGGGTGACCGCCCCTCGAGAGCAACCGCCCCCCCCCCCTTCCCTCCCTCAAGAGCGCAAGGGGGAAAACCGACGCCTCGACCAAAATCCGTATAGTTGCAAACAAACTAGTATTTGTTAGCAGCAAGCAGCAAACGTCCTGGTGGGTCAGAATAGTTGCATACGTACTAGTATAGTTGTGAACGTTCTAGGATGGATGCAACTGTCCTGACCGGTCAGGATAGTTGCATACATACTGGGCTGTCCAGTACATTTGCAACAATACTAGTACAGTTGCAATTGTACTGAAAGATTGGGCACGGCTGATTGGTGAAAACGATTATTTTTTGCGATTTTCAAACAATGCTTGTCTTGGGGTGCAATATGGTTCATGATTATATAATGTCATGATCAGTGATCACGCTACTAGGCAACAGTGGTGGTGGTACAAGGGGGAGGGAGGAAGTTGCCCTTGCTTATACTGCCATTTTCACCATTACCAATGCATGCCGTTTTCAATTATTCACGATTTTGTAAAGCTTGGTTCCAAAAAATGGTGTATTTTTATATTGTCCAAAAGTGAAGCCATTGTAGAAGATTATGGCCATGTTATTCAGCCACCTCCTCTGGTTGCAATACAGAGATCCAGGTTCAGAGCCATCTGCCAGCTTCGTAAGAAAGTCCATGATCTCATCGTGCTCTGCATCGGAAACGACGCGGCAATTATGCCCCGTGTGCTTTGAAGCCACTCGTCCAGCTTCATCACAAATATCACGGGACATATGGAAGGGGAAATCGAAAGCACGTCTCACTGAAAGACAGACTGCCGAACGCTCCGAAGACCAACTCTCGACTGAGCAACACCATGTGACCACGTCCCGTGTCACCTTCGGTCACGTGACAGCTCGGGGCCACGCTGTTTGTCGCATCGTGGCCGCGAACCGCAGCCAGACGCCACGTACGTAGCCAGAATTTCCGTCAGGGGTGGGTGGGTCAACTGTTAGATTTGGTACAAATAACTCGCAAAGTCGCAAATCTTTCGCAAAATCGCTATAGATATAGTATACCTAAGCTGCGTCTCTCAGGGGGTCATGGCCCTTGCTCCCCCCCCCCCTCCGTTAGCTACGTGGGTGACAGACGCTCCCCCAAACTTCCTAACAAGCGCTGTTTAGCACGCGCATTGGATAGAGATGGACAGTGGACAATGAAGGTTCCCTGTAACTTTTGGACAATATAAAAATAAACGAGTTTTTGGAACCAAACTTTACAAAATCGCGAATAATTGAAAACGACATGAATTGGAAATGGTGAAAATGGCCGTGAATGGCCGAAAATGGTGAAATCAGCCGTGCCCAATCTTTCAGTACATTTGCAACTGTACTAGTATTGTTGCAAACGTACTGGACAGCCCAGCATGTATGCAACTATCCTGACCGGTCAGGACAGTTGCATTCATCCGAGGACGTTCGCAACTATACTAGTACGTATGCAACTATACTGACCCACCAGGACGTTTGCAACTATACTAGTTCTATGCCATCTGAGGTCACCAACACCCTTTTGTCAATAACTCTCGAGATAATAAAGATAGAGAAGTGGAACTGCTACCAATGTATTTGTATCATCGATACACGTCTCCAAATATCCAGCATGATCTACTCGGGTCACCACTTGACCTTGACCTGAGATCACATTTATATATTGACCTGACCTGGTTAACATAAATATGAGTAGAAGCAAATTGACGAGACAAAAACGATGCCGTCAAAATTACTGCCCTTTCTTTATTAGGTAAAAAGTAATTTGCGAAAAACAGTTTTGCCAAAAAATAACCTTTTTGTCATTTGATGACCTCTGGAGCCTAAACTATTGACCTGAGCTCAAATCTGAGGCCACCTATGTCGATTGCATTTTTCAAGAGCTTTCGATTGTTTTTTTCTTCTGTTTGCTGCTAGCTATCATAGTTCCACAGATATTTGGGGGTGTTCGAAGCGAAGTCCTAAAACTGGAAAATCTGACCTTTGATGACCTCTGGTGACCTCAATTTTGACCTGACCTAAAAAAGACCGATATACTTTCGAATGAGATTGTCTCGAGCTATCTAACGCCGTTTTCCGCTTCTCGCTACGTTGCGTAGTTTTCGAGATCATAGGGGGGGGGCGAAATCCCCCCCCCCCTCTCCAGGGCGTGTAATTATCAGAGGCCCTCCAGGGCGCGTGTTAATCAATTTCAAATTTGGACCTTATGCAACCTGAACCTTGACCTGAACTTCGCCTAAGGGCCATTATATGGGGTCAGGGTGTAAAATTTGCTACTGCTATCAAATTATACGTGTAAAATAACCCATAAAACATGTGTCGCATGACTTTCGTAGACCTTTTGCCAATAGTTATATTTTCTGACCTGCCCTTGACGGCTTGACCTTTGCTTACAATCTCAATTTCCCTTATGCGGAAGATGTATTATGCCTCTGAGAGCACTTTGTGCCATCATAGTCGCAATATAAGACTTTAAATGGAAAGTATAGCAAATTAACCCAGATACCTCGATTTTGACATTTCACCTGACCGTGACCTGCCATGTGACCTTATTTTAAACATGTCACGTATGTTTTACGTTTTACGTGCGTCTTATTGAGAGCTTTCGATTGCTCCCTTACGCGTCTCACTGCGGTTATTGGTTCGGAAGATAACGAGGTGGCAGTATATGCCCCCTCCCCCTCCAGTTCGGCTGAATACCCCAGCGGGGCGCGAGACCCTTTTGAAAGTATTGTGGCATTATCGAAGGTCCGACTGCGGATCTACGTATACGTAGGTTCACATGTTTCACAAGATTTACATGACTTTGTATTCTCCGGGCTAACTACATGCAGCCCGGAGAAGCAAAAAAAAATATTGTCGCAACATCGGGAAACTAAGTTGCATACGTGGATAAACAAGGAGCAAAATCTTGTATTACGACAGTTGAGTCGTTCTTATTGGGTCGCGCCAATCCAAGGGGATTATAAAACGTTCTCAGCGTCGGTCACTGATTTTTTACGACATTTGGTCTCAAGATCAAATCGAACCTCCTGTTTCCCAGAATCAGGTCCATTTTGACCTTACAGGTCTCCTTCAAGGTAAAATTAAATTGCAAAGGACGGGGGGGACGCTGTAGCGCCCAAAGTTTGCGTCCGATTGCAACACAAATGGTCGCAAACGATGTCCCGTGCCCATTTCCAGGATGACAAGTATTATTAGAGTAAATTTGTTCCCCGTGACCTTCAAGGTCGAAGGACGCTGTGGCGCCCACCAACGCTGTGGCGCCCAACTTTGGGTGCTAACTTGAAGGTCACGGGGCACAACTCTAAGAATGTTTGTCATTCTGGAAATGGAAAGGACGGGGAAAATCCCGTCCTTTGCCCCTGAATTTGACATTAAAGGTCACGGGGCACAACTTTGAACATTCTTGTCATCTTGGAATTGGGCACAAGGAATCGTTTGAGACCAATTTGTCGCGATCGGAAGGGAAATTTAGGCGCTACAGCGTTCCTCGTCGTTTGACCTTGAATTTGATCTTGAAGGAGATCAGTAAGGTCAAAATGGACCTGATTTTTTTTTTAAAGCAGGAGGTTCGTTTTGACGTTAGTGCTTAGGACCAAATCACGTAAAAATCGGTGGCCGACGCTGAAAACGTTTCTGTGGAGCTGTGGACACCATGGACATTGGACATTCATCCAAGCTATTTTTAGGCGCCCCGAGTGTGAAAGGTACAATACGTCAGCACCTTCAACGCCTCGCCAGGCATATTACAAAAGTGTCACGGTTATTTCATGGGGTCCTGGCCTCTTCGTAGGTGCCAACCAGGGCGCTATCGGGAGTAGGGGAGGGGGCAAAAGCGTGTTATTGGTTTCGAAGGTCACGGGTGCCCGGTCGCCGTCGGAGGGAAGCTGAAGGCGTCGGGGTGCCATCATGCTGAGTGCGCTGGGACACCGCATCGCTTTCGGGCCGGCAAGGTGCCATTCGGGGGCGGTATGATACCTTCCGAGGGTAGCGAGATGCCTTCCGAGGGTGGCAAGACGTCTTCCGAACTCCGAAGGCGGCACAATGCACTCTGAGGGCGGCAAAATGTCTTCCGAGGGCGGCAAAATGTTTTCCGAGGGCGGCATGATGCTTTCAGAGGGCGGCATAATGCGTTCTGAGGGCGGCAAGATGCCTTTCGAGGGCGGCAATATGTCTCCGAAGGCGGCATGATGCCTTCCAAGAGAAGCATAATGCGCTCTGGGGGCAGCAGGATGCCTTCCGAGGGCGGCATATTGCACTCTGAGGGCGGCATAATGTGCTCTGAGGGCGGTAAGATGCCTTCCGGTTCCCAGGGCCACAAGACATCTTCCGAGGTCGGCATAATGCACTTCGAGGGCGGCAAAATGTCTGCCGAGGGCGGCAAGATGTTTTCCGAGGGCGGCATGATACTTTCCGAGGGCGGCATAATGCTCTCTGGACTTTGAGGAGGGCATGATGCATTCCGAGGGCGGCACAATGCGATCTGAGAGCGGCAACATGCCTTCCGAGGGCGGCAAGATGTTTTCCGAGGGCGGCATGATCTGCCTTCCAAGAGCTGCATAATGTGCTCTGAGGGCGGCAGGATGCCTTCCGAGGGCGGCATATTGTGCTCTGAGGGCGGCATAATGTGCTCTGAGGGCGGCAAGATGCCTTCAGGGGCGACAAGACATCTTCCGAGTGCGGCATAATGCACTCCGAGGGTGGCAAAATGTCTTCCGAGGGCGACACGATGTTTTCCGAGGGCGGCATGATGCCTTCCGGGGGCGGCATAATGCCTTCCGAGGGCAACTGAAGTGACAACTGAACTAGGACAACTGAACCAGTGCCAACTGAACCAGAACAACTGAACCAGTGCCAATTGAACCAGGGACAACTGAACCAGTGACAACTGAGGTCAAATTTTGAAATTGACCTAGCCCGTTCAACATTAATATTTTGCGAAGCGTCTTGATGAGACAAACACGATGGTGTTACAATTATTTCGCTATGTTTAACTGATCAGAAGTTATTCACGAAAACCTTTTTGGAAGAAGATGACATCGTGACATTTGGTGACCTCTGGACCCTAAACTATTGACCCGAGTTAAAATTTGACAGCACCGATGGGATTGCATTTTTCATGAGCCTTCTATTGCTTTTTCCGTTTGTTCCTAGCTATTAAAGTTCCCAAGATATTTTGGGGTTTCTGGAGCAAAGGACTATACTTGGAAAATTTGACCTTTGATGACGTCTGGTGACCTCAATATTGACTTAAGCCATATAACGACAAAACAAATAGTTTCGACATTATTTTTGAAGAGCTGTCGAACGGTATTTTTGGATTCCGCTTACTCTCCATAGGAGCTGAGTTAAAGGAAATAGTTCACCTTCAACATGGGTTTTGAACTGAAATAGCAGTTTTGTAGCCCGTGTTGAGAAATCCTTATCTGGAACTTTTCTTGGCTGAAAAGACTCTCCAGCCGAAGATATTTTACTTTTTGGCGAAGGAATACGACGCATATATGATGTACCGTACCGTCTGAAAGTGCCAGCACTGCCATGGAGCATGCGCAGACCAATAACGCACACCATAAAATCAATAATTTACAACCTTCTGTCCTGAATTGGCGCGATGTAGGACCATTTTTAAACAGAAAAAAAGAAACTGTATTAAAAAAATATAATAAAATCGTGTTCTGAAGAAAAAAATCCGAAGGTGAACTATTTCCTTTAAAGGGATTATACGGGTTTCCGTCCTGAAAGTAAATGCACTCTTTTGCAGTTGTATGAGCTTTAAACACGTTTAAGACATATAACAGGGACCTCAATGCTCATTTAGTACATTATTTCAGCAATTATCAGCGTTAAAACTTTGGCGTTTTTCGAGACTAGTATCAGCTAACGAGTACTTGATCGGCACTACTGTCCACCACTTCTATCTTAAGATCAATTTTAGAGTTTTGAATTATCTGCAAGTCCTACACTGGATCACCAAATTATTATGCAATTCAAAACTGACGGGACTTTGTATTACTACACACTGTTCGTTGAAGTTTTGTGTTTTTGTGGTTTTCTTTTCTCTGGCCTTTAGCGTTGAGAATTTGGTGGTGGCGTATTATTTTTTTGGCATGAAAATTCATGAGAAATATAGAATGTTATGGGAAAACTAGGTAACTGCTGCTGTCGTTGGAACAAAACAAGTTTATTTTCTTTCAAATATTGCTTATTTTACCGGAAATATGCCATAAGTGAGGTGTTTTATTAGCATAAAAGAGATGACTGGCTCTGACTCAGCCGGTCCTGCAGAAAATACGCGGTGGCATCACCGCGCACTTTGGAATGTCCTTACGTGCAGGTCATTTCCAGAAAAATGTAGCTACCGTGGGACTTCTACCACCCTTATAAGTACGTTTTACTATGTAACTCAATTACTCTGGGAAAAACCCGCATAATCCCTTCAAAAGGGTGGCGCCCAGACGCCCCACTGGTTGTCACTGGTTCAGTTATCCTGGTTCAGTTGTCCCTGGTTCAGTTGTCCCTGGTTCAGTTGTCCCTGGTTCAATTGTCCTGGTTCAGTTGTCACTGGTTCAGTTAACCCGCGAGTTACTGGGGTATATTTCATAACGCGACTTACGGGGGGGGCTATCCCCCCCCCTCGGATCTCCGGAACTACTAGACCGATTGTACAAATTCAAACAGCATTAGATAGCCCTGGGAAATGTATCAAGGGAAACAATATTGTTGACCTCGGGGTCACCGATGACGTCACAGGTCAGGTCAAGTACAAAATGTTTGACCGTGTCAAAAGGTCTCGATGGATGGAATTGTCGCGCAAAATTGCTATATTAAACGCATAAGCAGTCGATAAATCGGTATGATTCGTGTGTCTGACACTTCTAAGTACCATTCTAAGCTGTTTATGACCTTGGGTCACGTCAAGGTCATCCGAGGTCACGATGTCAAACTGCATATTTGGTCATTAGGCGTTGTAACACATGTTTGTTTGTTTTTCGTCTAGAACGCTAAAAATGACCTTAGAACATTGTTTGTTCCATATAAATAGAAGTCAAAAGCAAAAACGGAAATGCATTTTTTTATGCATAGTAATGCTGTGGGAGGTGGTCGAGTTTTGTCATTTAAAGGTTATAAGTCTAGTCATTTTTGAAGATATCGACTTCAAATTTGGTACACATATTCACCGAACACGTCTCAATAACATATAATCCGGTGTTTGGATAATTTTGATTTTTGTTAAAAATTTTGTTTAAAAAAAATTGTATTTGGATTTCTTAAAATTTTGAATTAAAAAAACTCACAAATCCGAGATTGCAGTTTCATAGACCGGTCTATTGGCAGTAATTTAATTTAAGATAATTGAATTTATCTCAAACATTGTATCTTTGACAGCGTTTTCCGGAAACCATTATTTTGCAACAAAAACCGAAGAACATGACGTCACTCTGACGTCATTTCCGGTTGACCTATCATAACCTCAACTTTTTCCTTTGGCCAACATGTGTAGAATTAATGTGAGAGAAGGTGCTGCAAGATTGGTGACGATACTGTTGTTGCTTTAGGAATTATTGCAAAATAACGGGAGGTGGGGGCAAAAAATAGCCCCCCCCCCCCACAGTAAGTCGCGGGTTAACATGGAACCGTGGCATGCAGCAGCATTGCAAAAGCAGCAACATAGTGCACCAAGGCAACATTTGAATACCTGATTGCCTTCGTCTGTCGGTACCAAATGCTTTGTTTTGAAACAAAAATAGCAAAATTGTAGAGTAAAAAAAAATGTGACAAACTTGTGGCTTCAGAATCCCAACGGTGACACACAGCTAGGGTTTCCCCAGCCCTGTGACTGGGGGGGGGGGGGGGGTCCTCAGCGCCAAGGCCCTATAACCAGGTAAAACCATCAGCGTTTGTTTTACCGTCCCCCGCGGCCAGTGGATGACGTCATTGCGATGTTAACTCAGTCGCCGCCGTCCACGCTCTATGTAATGGACGATCGTCTGGAATAGTTTCGGCGGTTTTTAACCATGCTTTTATGTTGGATATGATGCAGAAAGGTGCGATGTGGTCTGGCAATGGCAAATCTAGACCGTCTGTCACTCTTACTGCACAACCTGGCCGGAATTACTCGGGTCTGACCGAAGCGTATTAAAGGGAATAGGTCACCTTGAAAGTTGTCTTGAAATTCAACCATACGGTGCATATTGAGCTCAAAACTACGAATATGACTTTGGTTTGGACAACTGGTGGATATATGTGGAGAAAGAAGTAGGTTTCTCTTTGCATTTCACGATAAATCGTACGATAGCAGCTGGCGTTCTGGCTCCGCCCCGCTCCGCCTGACGCCAAGTACAGTCTCTGACCAGGGGCCGCCGCGCCGCCCGGGCGGCTGAGCGGATGTCAGAGACTGTACTGGACATTAACGAGGCGTCGTGATCAGAGACTACGTGCCAGAGAGTGTACCTGCCTCCGGCGTCTAACGTTCATGTCCCGATCGTGGCCCGGAACAGCCGACATGAAACCGGGCTCACTAGTCCTGTGTCGAAATTACTTAACGTAGGGAGGTAATTCTTTCACCACAACCTATTTTTAGATCTGCTCTACAAATCTGCTATATCAGTCCAAAACCCCATGTTAAAGGTGAACTATTCCCTTTAACCCGTGCCGTGCCGGGGTGGGGGGGGGGGGGGGGGGTGTTTAGAAGCCTCCCTAAGGTTTTTCGAGGATAGAGGAAAAACGGCGGCGCGCAGCGTCGCCTTTTTCGACACAAGTATTTGTGAATCATTTACCCATGTTGTGTGAAATTTTGAACCTCGGGTCATATCAGGTCAGGTCACCAGGCCAGGTCACGTGATCTCACCCCCAAAGACGCTTGTGGTCGTACCACAGCCACAGTTTTTGGCCGATCGGTTTCAAACTTACAGGATTTCATAAGGTCATAAGTACCTACAATTCGTATATATCTCGGATTTGTGTATATCTGTGACCTTAGGTCGGGTAAATTTCGTGACCTCCCCATCATAAGTCAATGGGGAAATATTCAAATGCTTCTTTTTCCGAGGATACGCATGATATCAGTCCAATTCCTCCTGGATAATGTTATCATAGGTCATTCTTGATGAGCCAGGTACAATGTCTGTTCAGTGACTCCTACAGGGTCGGCAGAGGTCATCTGAGGTCACCAACACTTTTTTTGTCAATGCCTCTCGACAGAATGAAGATAGAGAAGTGAAACTGGCACCGATATGTTTGTCTCGTCGATACATATCTTTCAATATGCAGCATGACCTACTTGAGTCACCACTTGACTTTGACCTGAGTTCAAATTTATAAGTTGACCTAACCTGGTCTGCATGAATATGATTCGAAGCGCCTTGACGAGACACACATGATGGGGAAAAAAGTATTACCTTATCTTGATTAGGCAAAAAGTTATTTGCGAAAAACTGTTTGACCAAAAAATAGTATTTTGGCCTCTGGAGCCTAAACCTTTGACATGAGCTAAAATTTAAGGACACCAACGGCGATTGCATTTTTTAATAGATTTCGATTGTTTTTATTTGTTTGCTCCTATATATCATAGTTCTCGCGATATTTGGGGGTTTCTGCAGCAAAGTCATTAAAGGAAATGTTTCACCTTTCTGGAAGTTGTCAAATATAGGTACGCTGGTTGTAGTCGAAAATATGAAGTAAATGCTGTTGAAAACGATGGTGACATTTTTATCTCTCGAAAAGTCGAAAAGTACCTGGCTCTCGAACTTTATAAAAATTAAGTTTTTCAATTTGGGATGATGACGTCATTATTGAGCTACAGACCGCCGCTGATTGGCTGACAAAGTGCGATTGGCTGACAAAGTGGCTGTCAGCCAATCAGCGGCGGCACTAGCCGAGCCCCCATTTTTCAAATTATCAATTAAATTGCTTAAAAACGGCTAAGTTTTGGGGAAAATGACCTTAGTACTTTCGACATTTCAATAACGGCCAAAGATAATTTCTATCTCAGTTCAAAACCAATACAAAGGCGAAACATTCCCTTTAAACTGGACAATTTTGAGGAATTTGATGACCTCTGGTGA
>JAXIVJ010004574.1:0-72500 GCA_036785665.1 Chirona hameri
TCAAGATGAGGTCAGGTCAGATCAGATGACAAGTGGCCCCCTGCATGTCACGCACAGTGAGGTCAGGTCAGCTGTCATGTCAGGTCGGGTCATAGGTCGGGTCAGATGTCATGTCAGAGGTCGGGTCAGATGTCATGTCAGAGGTCGGATCAGATGGCATGTCAGAGGTCGGGTCAGATGTCATGTCGGAGGTCGGGTCAGGGGTCAAGCCGGACGTCGAGTCAGAGGTCAAGCTAGAGGTCGGGTCAGATCAGGCAGCAGTCGTATCTCAAAACAGGGCACACACACACATGCAAGGGCGCTGCCACATTTTGAGACCGGGGGGGGGGGGGTGCAGCTAGGTGTTTGCCCCCTCCCCCTACCTCACACTCAATGAGCTGTCAAAATCCTGCTCATCCATCTGGAGGCAACCCAGCCCCCCCCCCCCCAGGAGGTGACGCCCCTGCATAGTGCTCAGGCATGTCAGAGGTCAAACAGCAACCATTTCTCCCCTTGGGCCACAAAGGCAGAGGTCAGATCGGCGGTCAGACGGCAACCGTGTCTCCCTGCAAGCCACACACAGACAGAGGTCAGCCGTCAAGTTAGAGGTCAGATAGCAACCGCGTCTCTCTGCAGGCCATACACGGAGGTCAGGTCAGAGGTCAGACAGAAACAGCGTCTTCCTGCAGGCCACATACACAGCCAGAGATCAGGTCGCTCCTATTCAGCCGCGCCGGCCGGTCGCGCGCGCGCGCCCAACAACTGCAGCTGTCCCGTGGCACCCAGCACGTGTGTGCCGTTCCTTTTCAGTCGAGCTTTACTGCTGCCACTGGTTACCAGAGCTGATGAACCGTCTGCAGGCTCCGGAGCCATGTCAGGAAGGTGCTGGAAAGGCAATGTCACTCAGGTCATGAAATGTGGAAATGGCAATGATATAATACCATTAGATACTGAATGATGTATTTTACAATTTACTCGATTATTCATTATGTTATAGTGTAATTTAAATCACATGAACAGACATAAACAATATCAGGAAATATTAAGTCGTGCTATGCTTGGACAAAATACCACTGGAACCAGTAGTGTATGTACCAGTAGTGTACTTTGAAATGCTTGAGAAATATGCATTTGTAAGCAGTAATACTGAAGGAAAATTACACAGACATATTTGATTTCACTTCTTCTTGTACTTCTCACCAACACACTTGCATACAACACTGGCAAACCTCTCATGCTAGTCAGTGGCGGATCCAGGAAAGAAAATGGGGGTGGGGGGGGGGGGGGGCGGGGGCACATCAGACGTCAAAGGGCCCTCGAGCTGCAAGGGGCCCCCAAGCATTTTTGCCAGTCTGAAAGGGCCTGCAGTCGGTCCAAGTGTATTTTCAGGTATGAGAAGGCCCTTGTTAAGCCTGAGAGAGCTTATGCCAGTCTTGCAGGGCCCTTGCAAGACTTGAGAGCGCCCTATGCTGGCCTGAGAGGACCAACAGCACGTGCAGACCTGGGAAGGGCCCTCTCAAACCAGCTTTGTGCTCCCTTAGCCTGGTAAGGGCCCCTTGGACTGTCGTAAGGCCTCTAAGCTTGGTAAATGCCCTCTTAGGCCCAGCGAGGGCCCTTTCAGACCAGTGTTGGGCCATCGAAGGTCTGGAAAGGGCCTTCTCAGTCATGGCTGTGCCCCGGGCTTGGCAAGGGCCCTCAGGTCCTCAGACACGGATGGACCCAGGCCCAACCGTCCACAGAGGGGGCCATCCTCAGACGTTTTGTGGGGCATGTGTCCCATTGCCCCATGGATCCGCCCCTGATGCTAATCAATAAAGTGTAAACTAAATTTGGCCCAAATGGTAAGCCGTTACAATGATTTTCAAAGAATTTGGTGCTCCAAAATGTGTGTATTCCTTCACAAGGCAAAGTTTATAAAAGTTAAGCACCTACTTTAATACACAAGCGGTAAGGATCGACACGTACCAGTGATGGGATGGCAGACTTCTTCAACTTAACATGTGAGCCTGACTCATAATCATGAGCCGCAAAGTGCCTGAGGCACACACGCATTGCCTCCTTCAAACTGCATGCTGCCATCGAGGCAGCCAACAGCTGGCTGTCTGCCCTGGCACCCTGAAATACAGAACATATATAAATGCACATTTTTTGGTGCATTGATTTAATCAATTCACCAAAAATTGTCCCATGAATTGAACAGTGATTTAATCATTCAGGTTCCAAAATGAATTGTGATTGAATCGTGCCAAAAAAGTTAAATCAGTAACCAGTCTGGACTGAGCATAAAAGCCCCTTTTTGTCTTCAAAAGTCAAAATAATTCAATATATTTATTTAGTGATCTATCAAAAATAACCATTACAAAACAATTATAATATCTAATAGCTCTCTTTTGAAGATGAGCGTTGAGGCAAAAATAATTATAAAACTGAAGCGATACACTAATGATATAACACAACATGAAAATGACATAATTACGCTTATGACATAAGGGACGAGTTTCTGTTCAGTTTCAGATTTTAGTTCAGTAATTCACCTCCTCAGTTAATGGTGTTCTTGAGGTCCATAACAGAGGAAGAGAGTATTATTACGACATACAGAAAAGCGTACCAGTAATACCAAAACTATGTCACCAAAAACTATACATAATCAAACCTGACCTAACCTTTACAGCAATTACGGTCATAGGGACCCATGTTTAGAACGCTCCGCTCGCATTCGCTCGCTGTGCTGTGGAACCCACTGAGTGGGCATCGCCCCCCTGGACCCCCACCCCAGACCATCTTGTAGACAGACAGTATAGAGGATTCTTCATGGCTCCGAGTGGAAGATAATAATATATTTGCCAAGCGTGTGACTGAAAAACCGAGCAACGAAGGAGCGAGGTTTTTCAGGAACACACAGAAATATGTTTTATCTTCCACAAGGCAGACATGAAGAATTCCATATTTTTTTAAGTAGAGGTTGATTCAGTCTTGTTCAGTTCAGTACTTGATTTTTAGTCGGAACTCACATGACCTTATCTTGTATCTCAGAGGGATGCAAAGATAACACATTATTTCACTTTATCATTGAATGTGTGTTAAACCTTTTTAACTTCGCATCTCAGCGAAGTGCAAAGATACAAATATTCCAGCACTGCAGACCCAATGGAAAATCAACCTCTACAAGAAAGATAACCCACTGTTCAGTATGTCATAATATTAGTCAGCAGACTACTCTTCTACTATTAAGGACCTCAAGAACACCATAAACTGGGGATGTGAATTACTGAACTAATACCAGAGTTTCAATCATAGTCTATTTTCAGGTTACAAATCTGATTATTTGCAGTTCTGTCTATTTCTCATGTTAATGTTACTAATTAATTGGAAAATATTTTAAAATACCTACCAAACATTTTTAAATTATGAACCATTGGTTTTTCATATTTATTGTGTTAAGAATCCGAATCAGGTTACTGAATAACCTGAAGACGGCCTATGCCAATGACGAATACCGACTTACCTTGACCTAATATTTAAAATACATTATAATAGCCAAAAGGCTTTGGTGTTCAATAATTATTTTTATTCAAACTACTATCAGTCAAAACCGTATGTCAACACGTACCGGTGGGCGGTGCAGCGATCGAGATGCTTCTTCGTAGTCATATGCACGATTTTGGTTTATACAGCCTTGATCTACAACTACGGACGCAGCACTGATTCGGCATTTCCACAAATGACCGTTATCGTTCGTTTGAAGATTTGTCAACGCATCAGCCAGGATTGTCAAGTTACTGGAAGGACAATACCAATTACCAAACTAAAACCACGATAACACAACTACCAAAGATACGAACGAGATAGCTCGCACTAAAAGCGAGCTATATATATATTTGGGTATATTTCAAGGATGCAAACCCATAGAGTCGCAAAGTAAAAGCTGGAGTTTTAGCAGCTTCAGGCCGCCAGGGACCGCTAGTGAGCCAGGGTAAACACCATGGCTCACTAGCGGTCCCTGGCGGCCAATTGCTGCAAAAACTCCAGCTCTTAGTGCGAGCCTGAACATCGCATACAAATTAATAACCAGTCTGGTTAAATGTAAACAAACCGTCGAAAAGCATGATGGCTGGCCGCCCAGGTTCTGTCGTTCGGCAGCTGCTATCAGCGCGCACGAGCTGTTTGTTCGAATTGCTATTGGCCGGTGATAACGATATGCTAGCGGTATAATCGATAGTTGCAGTGCTTTTAGTAGTGGGAAGCCATCTGGAGTCTACCCGATAACTTTTTGCTCCCAAGCAAATTCCTGGAGTCTTTGAATATCTCAGCAACTAGGGTGAATCTGGAGAAATTAAGTAATGGTTCAATTCAGAAAATTGTGTTCTATAGACAAGTGTCAATAACCCCAACTAAGCGATGTGAGTAGGCACACTCCCTTTAACAGGGGATCAATTAAAGTTATTCGCATACAATAGTCACATCACCATAACAAGAGTGATGTGAATGTGTCATTACAAGTTCCCAGTGCTCTCCTCTTTCTCTTCTTGTCGAGACGCTTGTTTCTATTTATTTGGAGCCACAGCCTGTCTGCTTGTGAGCAGCAGTTAACTGTGAGCTGTGAGCTGTGAGCTGTGAGCTGTGAGCTGTGAGCTGTGAGCAGCAGTTTGCCGCTCAGTGTAGAGCAGCAGTCTGTGGGGAGTGAGCCGAGTCCGGCCGTCAGCACATATCATCTCTCCGTTGGCTGGCTGGCTGGCGCACTGCAAGGCTGGCGCACTGCTCCCCCGCGGCGGCGGTCATTCCCGGTGGCCAGCGGCGCCGGCCGGGCCGCGGCGCGGGTGCAGGGTCGATAGGGAGAATGCCTGACCCAGCCAGCCACCTCACCGCCGTCTCCGCCGCCGCTACCGACACCGCCTACACTCAGCCCTGACGCCGTGGGCTCTCTTCGTCTCATCACGAACGACCGAAGCCTGTCAGAACCTGTAATTCGTCGCCGCGACCGTACCAATGCGTCATAGAGGATCGCCGGGACCGTACCAATGCGTCATAGAGGATCGCCGGGACCGTACCAATGCGTCATAGAGGATCGCCGGGACCGTACCAATGCGTCATAGAGGATCGCCGGGACCGTACCAATGCGTCATAGAGGATCGCCGGGACCGTACCAATGCGTCATAGAGGATCGAGTGAGACGGTGTATTTGGACTGCCAGATAGTGGCACTCCGAAGACGGATCCATCATTGCCGGCCATATATCTCGATGCGGAAGCCCGCCGGCTCGGCGGCCGCCCTGCAGCGGTGCATGCTGGCAGAGGAGCCGAATACGAATCGGTTTATCGGCCATGTAAATGGTGCGTCATCTGTGAAATATGTCCGGCGTGGCGTGGCGGCGGCGGTGGAGCGAGATTGCGGCGGCACTGGAGCGGCAATCTGTGCCGAGTGGCGGGCATCGCTATCCTGCACGTGATTAGCGTGAGAACTGCCGCACTAATGGCCCGGGGCGTGCCGAACACGCGCCATTACATATATAAAACTGCCTCGTGTGACGACTGTATTCTGGGGATAGCTGATCAGGTGTAGGGAGTAAAGGGGTGGGGTGCCGGAAGGCATGCATATTTGAAGCAAATACCGTGCACGCAACGCATATAGCAGTGTCGAATGATGTTAGGACATAACTTTCGCCGACGTTGTTTAAATCATAATGCTATTTTTTTTAGTATAACATTATTTTACCAAATTGCTGCTTTATTTTTATAATTTTTGAGCATGCATTTTCTCTCAATTGGTTCTTCTCATGATTCTTCTCTTCTCATGATAAATAGATTCTTATTACTTACTCAATTGTGCAACTTCTAGAAACTTCTGATTATTTGTGCATTTGATAGCACCAACAACTAGTTCCGGTCATTACAATCCCTTTGAAGAAAAAAAAAACATTAGAGTGCAACAAATTATTGGAAATGCAACTACAAAAATTATATAAAAAATAATGATGCATGTTGTTGGGCAAAGCAAAATTTGCACGCCACGCGAATATATCAATGCTGCAAAGGCCTTCAGCTATGTCAAACTTAAACAGGAATATGGGGTAAAACCTCATACCTGATATCTCCTTATGACTTGGACGATGATTGCTTAATCGGCTCATTTTTATCCATGCAATATTGACAAAAGTGAATTAGTTCGCATCATAGTGTTTTTTTTTTTTACTTTATAGCAATATTTAAAACCATTATATCAACTACTTATTGCAAATGTGCGATGCAAACTAAAAATGTGTTAAAAGAATGCTTGCAATCAATTTCAATCGTTTCAATCGTTTCATTCATTCATTCTATTTCATTCAATACAAAGTCTTCGGATTTCATTTGGTCATGGAATCTGTGGAATTAACCCATTTAATACTGATCCATACAATAACTTGGACAGTTTGATCAAATATTGTTTGGGTGTCGTAGGTCCTTAGTATTTAGCGCCCATAAACCAGTCCGTGCGCCCATAAACTAGTGGCGGCGCAACGGATTTTTGCCAGTGGCGGCAAAAGCCGCCTTATGTTCCGCGCCGGCAGAAATCCAATGTTGACTTCCAAGTAACATTAACATGTGATGGTGGCCCAGATTTCAGGGGGTGGTAATGCCACTCCAGTTGTACGGCAGGGGTGTCCGTCTGCTACCCGTGGCCCTATGGTGGCGCCGCCAGTGTCACAAGCCCCAGCTATCATCCCATCACCCCAGTCTACTTCCCGTGGCCCTATGGTGGCGCCCCAGCTATCACCCCATCGCCCCAGTCTGCTACCCGTGTCCCTATGGTGGCGCCCCAGCTATCATCCCATCACCCCAGTCTGCTACCCGTGGCTCTATGGTGGCGCCGCCAGTGTCACAAGCCCCAGCTAGCATCCCATCACCCCAGTCTGCTACACGTGGCCCTATGGTGGCGCCCCAGCTATCTTCCCATCACCCCAGTCTGCTACACGTGGCCCTATGGTGGCGCCCCAGCTATCATCCCATCACCCCAGTCTGCTACCCGTGGCCCTATGGTGGCGCCGCCAGTGTCACATGCCCCAGCTAGCATCCCATCACCCCAGTCTGCTACACGTGGCCTTATGGTGGCGCCCCAGCTATCTTCACATCACCAGCTGAAATAATGAGCCGCACCACAGCCATTTTCAGAATGCCGAAACAATTCTCCACTTTTTGCAAAAGCTACCGTAATTTCAACACGATCGACACTCAACTGTGAGTTTGTTGTTGAAAGCATAATCATACACGGTGCACTATGTAAACACATACAAAATGCGTAAAATTACACCTTAGGGTGACAACATTTTTGATCAGGAACATTGAATTTCACCATGGTAAAGCGCAGAATGATAAGATGTTATGTTTCAGCGTTTTGCAATTTGTAGAGGTTATTACAATGTTCAAAGAGCTAGCGCTCTCACTGCTGTGAGCAAAATGAATGAGAATGAGCCTACAAACTGACTGTCGAACGACCTCTACTGGATTCAGCATAGCAGGACCAGGCTGTTTGGACGTGCAGGGGTGTGTCTTGGAGCATCTTCCCGTCTTAGAACCAGCAGACATTCCCTGGCCGGCCGGTCCTATTTGTTCCCGACTGTCTTCAGTTTATCACTTGTTATTTATCACTGGCCTTTATTGCCATCTCGCTCTGACACGGTGATTCCGCTCCCCTGCCCTCGCTTAATCTAGCTCCGCTCTGTGTCCCAAGAGCTATATCTTTCGATTATAGGGGTGTGTGGCACAGTTACCTTATGGCGTGGTATAACAGAAAGGTTAGATAAACCAATGTCTTTTAAAGGGAATAGTTCACCTTTAACATGGAGTTTTGGACTGAGATAGCAGATTTGTAGAGCAGATCTAAAAATGGGTTGTGGTGAAATAATTACCTCCCCACGCTAAGTAATTACGACACCGGACTAGTGGGCCCGGTTTCATGTCCGCTGTTCCGGGCCACGATCGGGACATGAACGTTCGCCGCCGAAGGCAGATACACTCTCTGGCACGTAGTCTCTGATCACGACGCCTCGTTAATATCCGCTCAAACGCCCGGGCGGCGTGGCGGCCCCTTGTCAGAGACTGTACTTGGCGTCAGGCGGAGCGGGGCGGAGCTAGAACGCCAGCTGCTCAAGTGGAGAGAATTTCAGCGCATATTCCTCGCAGCGTTGGACCGAGCTGCACCAGTTCGGCGCACCCGCCAGCGTGTGTACACAGGACCGCCTCTGTCAGCTGACACGCGGCAGCTGCTGCAATGCCGCCGCGCTCGCCCAGCGGGACCGCGCTACCTACCGTGACGTCAACAGGCAGTGTCGCGCAGCTACACGGAGAGACTCGCGAGTCTACTACCAGCGCGAGATAGCCAAGGAAGGCCGTGCCAGCCTGTGGCGAGCTCTGAAGCCGGTCATCGGGAAGACAACGGAAACAACTCAGCCGCCCAACATCACCCCGGATGCGCTCAACAATTATTACGTTAACATCGGACCTACGACATCAAGCAGCGTCCCTCCAACCACAAGATCCGTGAACACAAGATTGCCTCGTGTGACCACCAGCTCGTTCAAGGTTCGACCTGTTGATTTAGATACGCTGCTCGCCACACTACTGTCCATGAAATCATTCACTTCAGTAGGCAACGATGGAATAAGCATAGTTATGCTCCAGAAGTACTTTTTTCGGATTCGATGACGTGTTACTCGATGTTGTGAATTCCAGCCTCCATAGTGGACTTGTCCCCGTGTCCTGGAAACAAGCGCTAGTTATACCCATTCCGAAGGGTAACCGCCAAAACAACCTGCTGATACTCGACTGATATCAATTTTACCAGCGATCATGAAGCTTGTGGAAAAACTAGTTCAGACTCAGCTTAACGATTACCTAGAATCAAATAATTTATTAGCATGCAATCAGCACGGATACCGCAAACAACACTCAACAGAAACAGTACTCGGCATTATCACAGATAAAGCCCTTCAGGCCATGGACAGAGGAGAAATTTCTATCCTAGCCTTGCTCGACCAGTCAAAATGTTTTGATGTAGTACCACACAAGAACCTTTTGGATAAGCTGAGCACATACGGTATTGACAACGAGTGGTTCGGAAATTACCTGGCAGATCATACACAACAGGTACTGATTCGAGGTGCAGATGGTACAGCAATCAGGTCTGCTCTCAAATCCAACACAATCGGAGTGTACCAAGGTGGATCACTGAGCTGCGCCCTATATTCACTTTACTCAAACGACCTCGGCCTTCACGTGAGCGATGACGTCACACTGGTTCAGTACGCAGATGACGTTCAAATAATCGTCAGTGGCAAGACAAGTGAGATGCCACGGTTGGTAGCGCAGATGGAGGACAACCTAAGCTCACTGTTCTAGTGGTTCTGCCACCATCGGATGAAGGTTAACGAGAAGAAAACTCAGATGATTGTTTTTGCCATGCTTAGAAACGCTTCCACGGTGACTTTGTCATTCATTGGTTCCCGAATTCACGAGTCCGAGGTGGTAAAAAACCTAGGAATACTGCTAGATCGACACCTTAGCTACCAACCACATATAAGTGCCGTTACCAATAGGTGCACCGGGATGTTGATAGCATTAACCCGCGCGGCGCTGGGGGGGTAAATTTTACCCCCCCTCCCGGATTTTCTCCATAACTTGACAACTATGACAGATATCAAAGTGAAACTTACGGTAGCTTATGGTGCATCAATTCTACGTCTTTTCCCATTTTTTTTTTTAAATTCGTGAAAATTTGTGACAGATAATGACGTTTTAGTGACGTCATGCTATGTCATTTTTGGTGAAAAAACGTTAAATGTTTGAAAAATTATATAAAATAGCGTGTTACTGCAAATTGCAAATAAAAGGCGTCAAAAGAAGGGAAATAACATTGTCTTTGACATGGCTATCTCAGATTTGCAAAATTTTGGGTTTTTGACCCCCAAAAATGCAAAAAACTTATTTTTGGGGAAGAATTTCCACAAAAGTTTTTTGTTTGAAGATTTAAAAAAAAAAACGGAAGATATATTAGAGAACCGAGTATGAACGATGTTCAAACCAAATTTCAAAGCAATTTCTTTATTTTTGACTGACTTATGGCTCTCTAAGAACAAGTAACTCATGACGTCATTTTTTAAATTGCGTTTTTTGGCTTTTACTGACCAGATACAGACAAATAAATGCCCCCACTGTATTTCGAAGACAAAACTAGTCTAGAAACATGCAATGTTTATTTAGATTAATCAATTTCAAATTTTGACCTTATTGTGACCTGACCTTGACCTGAGGACGATTATATGGTGTCAGGCTGTGAAAATGGCTGCTTCTATCGAATTATACGTGTAAAATAACCCATACAACATGTGTCGCATGGCTTTCGTAGACCTGTGACCTTGTGTGACCTGACCTTGACCTTGACCTTTGCTTACAATTTCACTTTTACTTATGCGGGAAATGCATTATACACTCTGGAGCACTTTGTGAGATAATAGTTGCAATATAAGGCTTTGGATGGAAAGTATAGCCCTAAAAACTCAAATACTTACATTTTACATTTGACCTGACCGTGACCTGACATGTGACCTTATTTTAAGAATTTCGAGTATGCATTCGATTCTTCTCGTTGAGAGCTTGCGATCGCCGCATTGCGCGTCTCGCTGCGGTTATTGGTTCGGAAGATACGAGGGGGGGGTAAAATTTACCCCCCAGCGCCGCGCGTTCGGCTGGAGACCCCAGCGCCGCGCGGGTTAAACCATGCGCGTCATGTCATTCCGAACAACACTATGTCGACTCTAGTTCAGGCTCTCGTACAGTCCGTGATTCGTTACTGCCTATCTGTGTATGGAACATGTAACAACACCCAGATTCAAGGAACCAAAAAGTCATAAACTTTGGTGCGCGTGTAGTGAGTGGGAAAAAACGTCATGAACATGTATCTGATGTGCAAAATCTTGGCTGGTTGAACGCCAAACAGCTCGTAGAGTACCACGCAGTGTGTATGGTGCGTTCCGTGGCGATGGCCTGTCAGCCAGAGGACATGTTCAGTACCATCGGACGGCCCACCAGCCAGGTTAACTCTCACGCAACCCGACATGTCAATCACCTATCATTGCCTCGCATTAGGGCGGAAGCTGGCAGACGACTTTGCTATCGCGGCGTCAAAATGCTGAATAAGGCAAAAGTTCATGTGAGCGATCGCGACTTCCGCACAACTCTTAAGCGTGAGCTACTGTCGCGGAACTCAGCTGGCGAATGATTGTGTATGAACGAATGGGTGTTTGAATGGTGTTGTGTATACGGTATCCGACTAGTTTAAGATGACGTGCAACATTGAAAAGCCGCCTTGTCGTGGATATGATGCAAATATATCTGATCAGCTGCTATCGTACGATTTCTCGTGAAATAGAAAGAGAGACTTACTTCTTTCTCCACAAATATCCACCAGTTGTCCAAACCAAAGTCATATTCGTAGTTTTGAGCTCAAGATGCATCGTATGGTTGAATTTTAAGACCACTTTCAAGGTGACCTATTCCCTTTAACTCTCGCCCTACGGGAGCTTTTTTCACCTTCGCTCCACGGGGCGGGGGGGGCTGACAGGCCCCTGCTAACTTCCAAACCAAGCAACTTAGAGCAATGCAGTAAGAACCAGCATGTTGCCTGTCATGAGAGGAATCTAACAGGATGCAATTTTTAGGTTTCAGGTCAACGGGTGACCTTCCAGGTCAAGTGAATGACCTCGGATTTACCACGTCCAGAACAGCGATTTCGCTCTTCAGAAAACTTCAAAATTAGAAATTGATAAATGTAAATAAAAAGGCATGTTCCTAGACCAGTTGTGGCTCATAAATACAGGAAAGGTAATTATTTGTTCGTATCTTGTCAAAAAAGTCAAAAAAGTTATTAAAAAAATGACGTCATCAGTTTCTTACACCTAGGGAGCCATCACTCAGTCAAAAACGAAGATATTGCTTTGAATTTTGGTATGGTATTGTCTATACTCAGTCCTCTGACATATATTCCGGTTTTGTTAACATCCAAAAAAGAAGTTTTGTTAATTTTAGGGATAAAAAAAAACAAATTTTGAAAATCCGAGATCGCCATTTTAAAGAAAATGCCATTTTGTATCTATGGTGAATTGCGTTTGCAATTTCCTTTACAACTCTCTTTCCTACCATTTTTCAAATATTTATCATTTTTCCGCCAACATGACGTCATCAAAACATGATTATCTCCCAAACTACTTAACCAATTTCAATTAAATGTTTACAGCATACGTATAATTGTTGTAAACTCAGCTACCAAAAACTTCAGGAAGATGCGCCGCATGAGTAAAAAGTTATTAAAGAAAACCCTCAGAGGGGGGGGGGGGGGGGGGCTGTCAGCCCGCCCCCCCGTAGGGCGAGGGTTAAAAATAACGCGAAGAATGCAAGTTAAATTGTGTTTATTAAATGTTTAACTATACCCTAAAACAATTCGGTTAGCATCACCTCAGGTGCGGTTAGCATCACCTCAGGCACTGGCAAAGGCAGCGAAATAGTTACAGAAACGTCTGCAAAGTTAGCCAATTAGGAAACTATCGCAATTATTTGGGTACATCATTAGATGAGAATTATTAAAATAGCCGTTTACCTTATAATAAGTAAGTAAATAAAAAATGAATGCAAAATTATATTCTTGGATATTTCGCTATTGAAGCTTGGTCAGCAATGAATAACCGTCGGGTCGGGTCGGGTCGGGACGGGTCGGGTCGGGTCGGGTCGGGACGGGTCGGGTCTAAATAACGCGGTAACGCGGTTAACGCGGTCATTGTTCATTGCTGTTCAATAGCGAAATATCAAAGAATATAATTTCGGCCTTAATTTATTTATTGACTTACTTATCATGAGGTAACCGGTTATTTTATTAATTCTCATCATCATGATTAACCTCACACAGAGTTTTCACCTCCTTAGATCTATAGTAAATCATTAGAGATGAAAATGAGGCAGCATGGCATATTCTGATGTATGCACTTGATCTTGTGGATTGGTAATAGAGTATGCAGTTTCTCTCAATGTTCATGAGCATATTATGTTTGCATGTACATAATAAGATTACTATTGGCAGACACTGAGGATTCCTGATTAACTTGTACAGGAAAGTTTAGTGACATTCTCCATTCACGCTATTCCCTGCGGGGGCAGATTCTGCCCCCCCCCCCCAGGTGGTTTTGAACTTGCCGCTTCTACACCGTTAGGCACCATTGGGCGTCCTGAAGCAACTGTGCGACTTTTCCCACAATGGAATGGTGCGTGTTGTGACAACAAATTTAGAGATAAAAAAATCGGTCTAGCAGATGCGGTTCCAGGTTCCTGTTTTGGGGAGAGAGTTACGAATGCAGTTTTACGGCGCATACGTTCTTCGTGGTTTTCGTGCAATACATGCGTCAGAAACAATTTCAATGCAATATGCATCATAAATACTGGGATTATACAGATTTTGGGGCAGAGGCACACTCAGGTACACAAAATGGGAGGCAATACCCTCCCTCCAATTAGGTCCAACTTCAAATTAGTAAGATGATAAAAGCGTTATGCGCATGGTGCCCCCCCCCCATGTTGTTTTCCTGGATCCGCCTATGCGCAATACTTTACATTTAACAAATTACAGCATATAATGCCCACATGTGACGTTCATACCGTCCCAAACAATCACGAACAGCATATATTTGTTATCAGAAAATTCCCCCCCCCCCATTTTACATCCCCTGAATACATTTATGATTTTTATTTTGTTTTGTGTCTTTTGATATATTGAAGACCAGCACATTTGAAGCTCAAACACGTTTGGGGCATGACAATCGGTCAAACCACATGGCCGCAATGTCCTTAAAAAAACACCCAAAATGTTCGTACTTTTGCCCCCTAGCCCCCCATTTTTGAACAAAAAAAGAAATTTGGGGTCCAAAAAGAGGGATCTTGTCATGACGAATTGAATGGCGTTTTCCCCATCGAGATCGACCGAGCGGTTCTCGAGATCTCTGGGGGTGGGGGGTGGGGGGGGGGGCAGAATCTGCCCACCCACCCCCGCAGGTTAACGTAATTTTGGCCGCCCGCAAGGAATAGGGTTAAAATATTTTTAACTCTTACTTTTAGAAGATATTAACTTTGTTGCAAAAACCCGATTCTGACATATATTGTTGGCAATTTAAAGGGAATAGGGAACCTTTAACACTAGTTTTTAACAGAGATAGACAGATTGTCGGTAGTACTGAGAAATCTCCAAATCTGAAATTTTCCTTCCAAAACGACCTAGTTGCTGAGTTTCAACGCAAACCGTTGGAGCTATTTTAAAGGGACAAATCTCGTGACGTTTTGTATACGTCATTAGTATTTCTACCGCATTTCGTTTTCGCTATTTGAACCGACCGCACTGAACTCTATAATAACCGACCGCCACTGAAATGCATCACGTGTTTGGTAACATAATTGCAAGGAAGGCTCGTTCCTTGTCTGGTGTAGCCATTGGTTCAAAATCCGTTTCACGAAGCTGATTCGTCTAGATTGCGCTGTCGCCGCTGTTGTGGTCCAAGGCAAACACGACAAATCTGAAACATCATGTGACTAGGTTTTAAGTAAATAATTTCGTCAATTTTTTAACCGATTTCGAATTGAAAATTACCAAAAGATGCTTCGTGACATTCGTATGTTTTGATGAGTAGCTGGTCGCGGTATTTACAACATGTCGATTGATGTTTGACAATGTTTGTTTTGGGTTGACAGTGCCTCGCGATAAGTTCATGATGATCTATAAATATTATTGGCCATAACTTTGTCAATTTCCATTGGATTTCCAATTGAAAATAATTCAGACACTCGTCTTGACAAGGCACATCTTTTAATGGGTGGTTCGTACCTGTAACTGCGATGTTCGCTGCAGTAGAAGCACATCCACACATTTATTTACACAAACACAATTATGGGTATAGCAAATATATTTATGCACATGCACATGTATGGGTAAGTGACTTCAGGTTCACGCAACGCCACTCCAACTCCCCTCATGCAACGCCATAGTACAAACATTCACATTTTGCGCATGTAAAAATACGAATATTTTGTTCTGCTAATTATCATAAATTGCCCAGCAAACGAGTTTGTTACTTGCTGTAGTAGTGTTATTTACATAATATGATTCAAGGATATACTTTTTCCGGTATGACGTCACAACTCTTTTTGGTGACGCAAGATTGTTGTGACGTCACACGTAGTAATATCAATATTTTTTCCTTCAAATTATGACAAATTGGTACTTTTTTTCGCAATAACGAATGCCAGAACCGTCGTCAGGACAATATTTTCCATCATTCCAGATACTTTTCCCAAGGTGCACTATTCCTTTTAACACGAATAGCAAAACGGATGAGCTGATTTTATCATCACACTATAAAGTATTTTCGAGAGTAATTCTGCGTTGGGATATGGCAGCTCTATCGTCAGCAATAAGCTAAGCCAGTCAGCACACTGTGGTTTGAAAGTCTTGTCACGTGACGCATTTCGTTGATCCGTTACGGGATCGACGTCGTCTACACGTCTCGTTACGAGATCGACGTCGTCTTCTACACGTCTCGTTACGGGATCGACGTCGTCTTCTACACGTCTCGTTACGGGATCGACGTCGTCTTCTACACGTCTCGTTACGGGATCGACGTCGTCTACACGTCTCGTTACGGGATCGACGTCGTCTACACGTCTCGTTACGAGATCGACGTCGTCTACACGTCTCGTTACGGGATCGACGTCGTCTACACGTCTCGTTACGGGATCGACGTCGTCTACACGTCTCGTTACGGGATCGACGTCTTCTACACGTCTCGTTACGGGATCAACGTCGTCTACACGTCTCGTTACGGGATCGACGTCGTCTACACGTCTCGTTACGGGATCGACGTCGTCTACACGTCTCGTTACGGGATCGACGTCGTCTACACGTCTCGTTACGGGATCAACGTCGTCTTCTACACGTCTCGTTACGGGATCAACGTCGTCTACACGTCTCGTCTCTGAACTGCTCTACCCCCATTACACGCCAAGCTCACGGACGTCGGACGGAAGCTCACGGACGTCGGACGGAAGCTCACGGACGTCGGACGGAAGCTCACGGACGTCGGACGGAAGCTCACGGACGTCGGACGGAAGCTCACGGACGTCGGACGGAAGCTCACGGACGTCGGACGGAAGCTCACGGACGTCGGACGGAAGCTCACGGACGTCGGACGGAAGCTCACGGGCGTCGGACGGAAGCTCACGGACGTCGGACGGAAGCTCACGGACGTCGGACGGAAGCTCACGGACGTCGGACGGAAGCTCACGGACGTCGGACGAAAGCTCACGGACATATACTGGCACATTGACTAATCCGCCGGTTATGGTTATGGCGATTGGTACGTAATCCAAAGATCGTTATGATTGGAGACTTCATAGAGCCGTGATAAGCTCCAGATTATATATCTGCCTTTTACACGGAAATTGTCGCGGGAAAATGTTTATACTTTCATTCAGAAATAGTTTTTGGGCCCCAAATACTCCAGAATTACGTATCTTGTCCATCTAAAAAGAAACTACGTAATGCCTAGCAGCATCTACATACTGTACCCAAGGGCGTAGGCAAGGGGGGGGGGGGCAAGGGGCCCATGCCTCCCCTCCCCCCCCCCCCCCCATGGAGGCCAGGCGGGCCCTTCTGGCGACCGAGCGAGGGCTCCCTGGGGACGAAGGCCCCAGAGTTTTAGATGGTGTCAGGCGCACGCAAAACGCCTTACGTGGCATAAAAGAACGTCCACGAACCTACAGAAATCGTAACACGAATAAATAACAGCACTTGCTTGTCTTGCTTGCTTGGCATGCATATGTAAATACGTACAAAAGGGCCCCAGCCAGTGTGGAGAGGGCCCTCTACCAGCTTTTAAAGGGCCCTGCCGATCTGAAAATGGCCCCTTGCCGGCATTTAGAGGGCCCCTGCCGGTTGTAGAGGGCCCTCTGCCGGCCTTTATAGGGTTCTGCCGATCTGTAGAGGGTCCCTGCCGATCTGGAGAGGGCCCTCTGCAGGCCTTTAGAGGGCCCTGTCGGCCTTTAGAGGGCCCTGTCGATCTGTAGATCGTCCTGCCAATCTGTAGAGGGCCTCTGCCGGCATTTAGAGGGCCATGCTGACCTGTAGAGGGCCCTCTTCCATCCTTTAGGGGCCCTGTCGATATGCAGAGTGTCCTAGCCAATCTGTAGAGGGCCCTCTGCTGGCTTTTAGAGGGCCTTTAGAGGGCCTTGTCGGCAGAGGGCACTCTACAGAGGGCTGTAGAGGGCCCTCTGCCGGCCTTAAGAGGGCACTGCCGATCTGCAGATGGCCATCTTTCGGCTTTTAGAGGCCCCTACCGATCTGCAGAGGGCCTTCTGCTGTCCTTTAGAGGGTCCTGTGGTGGTAGAGGTGGTCTGCCGGTCGAGCGCCGGTGAGGCTCTCGAAGGAAGACCAGTCAAAGTTTTCATTGTCTTGCAGTGTATGCTAGTAACGTCTGAGAAGAGTGCAAGGCTTTGACAATGTACAAGTATTAACCCGCGAGTTACTGGGGTATATTTCGTAACGCGACTTACTGGGGGGGGGGGGGCTATTTTTTGCCCCCCTCAGATCTCCGGAACTACTTGACCGAATGTAAAAATTCAAACGGCATTCGATAGCCCTAAACAAATTATCGAGGGAAACATAATATTGTTGACTTCGGGGTCACCGATGACGTCACAGGTCAGGTCAAGTACAAAATGTTTGACCGTGTCAAAAGGTCTCGATGGATGGAGTTGTCGCGCAAAATTGCGATATTAAATGCATAAGCTGTCAATAAATCGGTATGATTCGTGTGTCTGACACTTCTAAGTACCTTTCTAAGCTGTTTATGGCCTTGGGTCAGGTCAAGGTCATCCGAGGTCACGAGGTCAAACTGATGATTACGGTAATTATGCGTTGTAACATATTTGTATGGGTATGTTTTTCGTATAGAATGCGTAAAATGACCTTAGAACATTGTTTGTTCCATATAAATAGAAGTAAAAAGCAAAAATGGAAATGCGTTTTTTATGCATAGTAATGCTGTGAGAGGTGGACGATTTTTGTCATTTAAAGGTCATAACTCAGTTATTTTGAAAGATATCGACTTCAAATTTGGTATACATATTCACCGCAAATGTCTCAATCACATATATTCCGGTTTTTGGATAATTCTGATTTGTTCTTGAAAATTTTGTTAAAAAAAATTGGATTTATCAAAATTTTGAATAAAAAGAAACTAAAAAATCCGAGATATCAGTTTGATATCCCGGTCTATTGTGAGTAATTTGATGTAAGACAATTGGGTTTATCTCAAACATTGTACCTTTGACAGAGTTTTCCGCAAACCATTATTTTGCAACAAAAACCGAAGAACATGACGTCACTCTGACGTCATTCCCGGTTGACCTATCATAACCTCATATTTTTCCTTTAGCCACAATATGTAGAATTGATGTGACAGAAGGTACTGCAAGTTTGGTGACGATGCAGGTGTTCGTTTAGGAGTTATTGCAAAATAACAGGAGGGGTGGCAAAAAATAGCCCCCCCCCAGTAACTCGCGGGTTAGGGGCACTCATTCGGTTCACACATACACGATGAGCATACATCATGCACTCAACCAATCACACCCATAATTCATACATTCTTCCGATTAACACATGCATACCATTATTTGACCTAAACGACGAAAGGTGATAATAATAAAACCCGATGAGGCAAGGAAAAAGAAGAGACCCCCCCCAAAAAAAATATGTTACATAAAGTAATCGACCGAAGCAAAGCTCCGAAGAAAAGCTCAAATATTGAGCACGAGTAACTGGTCATAATGACAGGATTACAATTACCAAGACAATGTCTTCAGGCAACAGAGGCACGATCGGTATTGAGTAAACAACTTCTGATAACTTCCTTTAATGTTTGCTTATTCTTTGTAACTTCATCCAAATCCCTAAACAATGTACAAATGATTGTGTTCCATATTTTTGGAGCACTGCAAGATCAAGCAAATAACTTATAATTTGTGGATGCGAAAGGAACCACAACATGTTGTGTTGATCTTGTGTTTGAAGATCCGCAATATCTAAACATACTTGATATTTGATTAGGCAAGTTCTGATTTATGTGTGCTGGTAAAATCACGATCACTGGCGGATCCAGCCTCTTTCCGCGGGGGGGGGGGGGCATCTTTTTGTGGCAAAAAGGTACTCCCATTTTTTTACCTCCGCGGATTTGGGCCGGTCACCTTGTTTTTGTATTCTAGCTTAAGAAATTCACTTTTCAAATTCACAAAAATTGATTTTATGTTAAAAAACATACATACATACATACATACATGCATGCATACATACATACATACATACATACATACATACATACATACATACATACATGCATGCATGCATACATACATACATACATACATACATACATACATACATACATACATACATACATACATACATACATACATACATACATACATACATACATACATACATACATACATACATACATACATACATACATACATACATACATACATACATACATACATACATACATACATACATACATACATACATACTACATACATACATACATACATACATACATACATACATACATACATACATACATACATACATACATACATACATACATACATACATACATACATACATACATACATACATACATACATACATACATACATACATACATACATACATACATACATACATACATACATACATACATACATACATACATACATACATACATACATACATACATACATACATACATACATACATACATACATACATACATACATACATACATACATACATACATACATACATACATACATACATACATACATACATACATACATACATACATACATACATACATACATACATACATACAAACATACATACATACATACATACATACATACATACATACATACATACATACATACATACATACATACATACATACATACATACATACATACATACATACATACATACATACATACATACATACATACATACATACATACATACATACATACATACATACATACATACATACATACATACATACATACATACATACATACATACATACATACATACATACATACATACATACATACATACATACACTTAAGAATATGACATGCTTCAATCGCTCCCTCTGCTCAGTGCTCCTTAATCCAAAGACCCTCCCAGACATCTTATCCCTCGCCGGTAACGCTTTGCCTCCCTGTCTTCGGGCGCCGCGCGTCGGCTGACGTCGGGTCGCTGCTGGTTGGGCGCGAGTTGAGACCAGAGTGCAGGAGAAGCCCCGACAACTGAAGCGTTTGTGAGCTGCCTTTGCCGCCGTCGTGTGCTGCCGTCCTGCTCGCCGTTGCCTCCGTTTGCTGCCGCCGCGCTCGTCGCCGTCTCCGTGTGCTGCTTAGTCGCACGCTGTTGTAACGTTATGTCTGTGTTGTTCTGAAGCGGACGAGGTCACCTACCTATGATGCTGTGGAACGCTGTTAAGTATGTAGTGTGCTTTATGTTTGATTTGCTGTTAATCATAATAAACTAGCCCCTTAAGTAGGACAAACGAGAGATAAAAATTGGGAATAAAACACAAAATTTCGCAAATCCGAGATAGCCATTTTTAAGAGAATGCCATTTCTTTTCTTTTGACGTTTTTTTTCTTCAATTTGCTTCAAAACTCTATTTTCTACGATTGTTCAAACATTTACCGTTTTTCCACCAAAAATAGCATCACATGACATCATTAAAACGTCATTATTTCCCAAAACACAACATCAAATTCATTGGAATTTGGTGAGAAGACGTATAATTGATGCAGCATAAGGTACTGAACGTTTGACGTTGATATCTATCATAGTTTTCAAAGTATTGAGAAAATCCGGGAGGGGCAGATTCTGCCCTCCCCCCCCCCCAGCGGGGCGCGGGTTAAGTGTCACCGGGGCTGCTTGAATTGCATCAGGTGCGTTGTTTTGTCTTTTATTGAAAGAAAGGGATACATATAAACTTCAGACTCAATCACTCGAGAAAAAACTTCCGTTTTCGTGAAGTTTTCTCCTAAGATCATTGTTTTTCAAGTTCAGTGCAGGGAACGCGCGGGGGGGGGGAGGCATACTAAATACTTGTATTGAATGCCCCTCCCAGATTCCTATGGGAGGGGGGGGGGGGACATTTTCCCCTGATTCCCCCTGGATCCGCCTGTGCCAGCAATTGCCGCCAAGGAGAGCCTCTGCCAGACACTTAATGTAATTCATTTACCAATTTTCCAAATTTGTATAAGCAAATGCGAAAGTTGTGTCATGCCGCGAAGCGGTTCGAAATTTTCCCGGGTTTTGAATGTGGATAGCTGGATTTTGACTGCTGCAAAGACAATTTTTACGATTTTACGATAAATTGGGAACGCGCGGGGGCATACTTGTATTGAATGCAGATTCCTGTGGGTGGGGGTGGGGGGTGGCATTTGCCCCTGATGCCCCCCTGGATCCGCCAGTGATCACGATGCACTGTTCCTTTACTATTTCTGGGAACCTAAGTAACCTGTGTTTAAAAAGACAATGGTTTTGAAGGGTGCAATGTTCTTTATCAATTATTATATTTGTATTTATCCGTTTAGTCCGAACCTTTTCAATGGATGGGTTTCCGAGGTCAGACCCGCGCTAAGCATAGCTTGTTGCACAGGCCCTGACCCCTACCATCCGGTCGCGCACTTCCTCGTAGCCGGCAGAATTTAGAAGCGAAAGCTTTACGTGCCCGACATTCCTAGACACGGTCCACCCCGCTCACTGACCTCATCTGACCTTGAGTGCGAGCGACCGCTGCCACCGGCCGCAGGCCATCCCAATCAGGAACAAATAGTGAGCGTCGAAGCGACTCAAACTCGGGCTGCCACTACCTTGAAAGGTCAGAAGCCCAGCGCTCTCCCACTGAGCTACAGAGGCGGACAAATCGCCCGTTTCTGCAGTATCAAAAGCTTTGTAATGTTAGTTTCATAATTCCTACCCCAGTTCACTGCACAATAATTTAGATGGGTAGGAATGAATGCATTGTACTGCAATTAAAGTTGCTGTGAGGATACAACATGCTTGGATATTCCGATAACTCCTATATTACGGCTTATCAAAGATATTACAATAAATATTTGACTATTTCATTTACGATTTTCATCTACAAGAACTCCTATATATTTAATGCATGTTTTGTCTCGTGATTGGTGTATAACACGCGCAGTGGAGGGCACTTTTGTGCCCCCACCATGTTTTTCATGAATATTTCAAAAACGAAGCAAACCAGGGCGGTGTGTGTTGCGTGAAATTAACGCCAACTTAATAGCGGAACGTTTGACTGGAAAAAAATCAAAATCGGTAAATACATTTTTGAGTTATATGGATTTTTAGTCCAAAATGGCGGCCAGAATCGCGGTCGGCAAATCGATATCTTCGGAACCAACAGTTGGATCGAGATGATTCAAACGCCATTCGGTAGACAATGTCAATGTTCATCCCTGGAAACAACTTTGGACACATTGCTGGTGACCTGTGACGTCAAAGAGATCAAATTTTAAAAAAATGTGACATTTCGCCGGATTTGACCTTCCTGACCTCGTTTGACCTTGAAGATATTGACCGAAGGTCAAGAAAATTTGATAAAATGTAGATAATCATAGCACCTACCTACCCTGTAAGTTTCATCATTTCTCTCATGCTTTCGGAGATCTTATGGGAGGTGGGGGGGGGGCACTAAAGTGCCCCCCCCCCTCTCCACTGCGTGTTAGTGGCATACCCCTCTCCACTGCACGTGTTAATACTATGTCAAGATCCTGTCACGTAACTGATCTTGAATATATTTGGTAATTTGTCTTTGATGCATTTAGTGATAACATATTCACATGGAACCACTCGTTATTTTGTGGAATTAATTCATTTATCTTTATTTGGAGCTCTTCAATATTTATAGCTTGAATACAAATTGCCGTATATCATCAGCAAATAAGTAAAAGGTACCTCTGTCTGTTGTATGGCTGATTTAATTAATATAGAGAATGGATAAAATAGGACCTAAAATTGAACCCTGTGGGACACCGGTTTTAATCATTTGTTTCTTAGATGCAACCTCTTCTATTATTGTCATCTGATGCCTCTTAATAAGATATGACTATTTTGTTTTGCAATTTGCAATTTGTTTATAGAAATCCCTGGTATCACAATGCGGTGTATTTTTTTCAAGAGAATTTCTAGGCAAACTGTATTCAAAGCTTTCTGTAAATCAAGGTATTTCCATGTTACCTTGGAGCATGTTATTCCGTTATTTTGTAGATATTGTGTAACTTCATCGTACATGTGCACAATCTGATCTTGAATAGATTTGGTAATTTGTTTTTGATGCATTTAGTGATAACATATTTACATGGAACCACTAGTTATTTTTTGGAATTAATTCATTAATATTTATTTGGATCACTTCAATATTTCTAGCTTGAATACAAATTGTCGTATATCATCAGCAAATAAGTAAAAGGTACAAATGTCTGTTGTTTTGCCAATGTCATTAATATAGAGAATGGATAAAACAGGGCCTAAAATTGAACCCCGTGGGATTCTAATTTTAATCATTTGTTTCTTAGATGCAACCTCATCTATTATTGTCATCTGATGCCTCTTATTAAGATATGACTATATTGTTTTGCAATTTGCAATTTGTTTGTAGAAATTCCTCGTATCACAATGCGGCGTATTTTTTCAAGAGAATTTCTAGGCAAACTGTATCCAAAGCTTTCTGTAAATTAAGGTGTAAGGAGCATGTTATTTTGTTATTTTGTAGAGATTTTGTAACTTCATCGTAAATGTGCACAATCGGTATGTACGTACTATGTTATTTCCTTAAAGGGAAATAATGACCTTTTGATTTTGTTAGCAACAATTGCTTTGGCTACCGTTATGGTATTACAATGATGTGACCTAAATTTAAGAATTAAATACAATTATTCCACAATTCAAAGTTGGAAGTTTGGAAAAATTAAAAAGCAAGTACATATACTTCTTAAGGAGTTCATGATCGGTATTTTACCATATGCCGAGATATCCCTTTAACGTTAGCACGTGAGGGTGGTATAACATTTCAGCTCAATGTTATTTGATCTGGGAAAACATTTCTGCCCCAGGCCGAAAAGTTTTCCCAAATCTTGTGCAAATAGTATAAAGAGTTTTAAAAAAAATCTGCTGAAATATGTTCAACACTGCTTGGCAGTTGTTTTCCTCTTAAGTAAACATTCATTAAACACGAAAGTCGCTTACTGAAATATGATGATCATTGTATGAATTCTCTGATTTTTTCATCTTTGTCGCCGAGGTCGAAACCCAAGTATGGTGGAAAATATGTCTTTGTTTGGTCCCCCATCTCAGCGTCATACGGTAAAACTCATACCACACTTGGGCCGGAATAATTATTTGGGACCTCGGTCCGTGCTTGAATTTTCCTCCCTCGACCTTCGGTCTGGGGCGGAATACTCAGCGCGGACCTCGGTCCCAAATAATTATTTTCCCGGCCCCGTGTGGTATTATATATTCCCTCCACTATTGGAAAGCAACACATCTGGCGCTTTTGTATCAATCTGTTCAACGTTATTGAATGGGCACTTCTAAAAAAATCGCCGACACTAAATAGGTCGCCGTCGATGTGCATCGATGAGCTTCCGATTTAACCCTATTCCCTGCGGGGGCAGATTCTGCTCCCACCCCCGGTGATTTTCACTTGCCGCTTCTAAACCGTTAGGCCTAGCGTCTTGAAACTTTATGACTTTTCCTAACTTTGAATGGCGCGTGTTGTGTCAAAATTTTGAAGAAAAAAGATGGGGCCAGCAGAGGCGGAGCCAGGCTCCTGTTTTGGGGAGGGTGTTACGAATGCGGTTGTGCGGCGCATACTTTCTTCGTAGTTTGCGGTGCAATACATGCGTCAGAAACATCTGCAATGCAATATGCATCATACACACTGGGATTATACATGTTTGTTGGCAGAGGCGCACTCAGGTTAAACAAATTTGAGGCGATACCATTCCTCCAATTAGGTCCAACTTCAAATTAGTAAGATGATAAAAGCGTTACTCGCATGGTCCCCCATGTTGTTTTCCTGCATCCGCCTATGCGCAATATATTAAATTTAACAAATTACAGCAAGTAATGCCCACATGTGACGTTCATGTCGTCCCAAACAATCACGAACAGCACAAATTTGGTATCCGAAAATGCCCCCCATTTTACATCCCCTGAATACACCCATGATTTTTGATTTTGGTATTTGACTTTTGGTATATTAAAGACCAGTACATTGGAAACTCAAAAACGTTTAGGGCATGAAAATCGGCCAAGCCACATGACCGCAATGACCTTTCAAAAAACAACCAAAAGTTCCGTGTTTTTGCCCCCTGGTCCCCATTTTTGAACAAAAATACATTTCGGGCCTCTTAAAGGATGATCTTGTCATGACGAATCGAATAGCGTTTTCCCCATCGAAATCGACCGTGCGGTTCTCGAGATCTCTGGGGGACAGAATCTGACCCCCGCAGGTTAACGTAATTTTGGGAATAGGGTTAATTGTCAGTTTTTGTATTGTTTGTTAATTTTTGGGGATTTTTTAAATATATTTTTCATGATAATATAAGGCATATTTAACATATGTCCTACACAGCCTGAGACAAACTTTACAAAACTCCTAATGTTGAAAATAAATGAAGCAATTTTCACAAATTGGGGGTTGCAACCACTAACTAGGCCGCCGTTATATGCATCAGTTTACTGCTAATTTGGTTATCTTTTTAATAAATGGCTGTTAATTGTAGAGGATCGTCGGGCATATAATCACAACAAACAGAACGCAAAATATATTTTCCACTCCATTGCGTAAAAAAGCAATACAAGAAAAGCCCGCAGTTTGATGCGGTTTGATGCGGATGTTGCGCAGTTTGATGCGGATGTTGCGCAGTTTGATGCGGATGTTGCGCAGTTTGATGCGGATGTTGCGCAGTTTGATGCGGATGCGTACTTGCAAGTACCGGTCGTTAAAAGTGAGGAACGCTTTTCACCTTAAACTTGAAATATCTTTCGGTAGGGAATTTTTATGTAAAATGTGATGAATTTATAATATATTTTGGTCTCGTCTGTCGATTTCAAGTAATAACTCCATTTTGTTGTGGGAAATGGTCATTATTTCTCTTTAATCCGAATTGAAGAAGATTCGGGATGTTATTGAATCTGCCCCCTCCCGAATTTGCCCAATAACTTGAAAACAATGATAGATATCGACAGGAGCAGATCCAGTGGGGGCAAAAGGGCCATGCCCCCTCTCTCCTCCCCCCCCCCCCCTCCCTGGCCACTGAGTCGAAGGCCAGCAGATATGGGGTGCCCGGTGGGGTTTATCGGCCATCTCGGAATCGGCATTACAACATATTTGTTGTTAAACAACATGTGTTACAATAGCATGTGACAACATGTGACGCCGCGTGTTTAACATTCGTATGTTGCATGGCAGGTATAGACATGTATTCACATTATCAGTTGGATGAGGGCTTGGATTCTCTTTAAAGGTTGTTTACATTCACTGGCTTACCTAATACCTATGTTTGGTGACGATGTACATCCAATTTCAATGCTGCCTAACATTATTTTGTCTTCTTCTTCACTTTCAGTCTTTGTCAATAATCTAGGTCGTCAACATATTAACATGAAACATTAGTCAAGCGTCTCCATCGCTCTGTCGATACCTCTCTTCTTCGCGCTATTCGTCGATTTCGTAACTTATCCGAGCATACTGCATCATAATGATTTAATAACATACATGATCTCATTCATTGGTGCTACCAGTTCTAGACTGGCGTGGGATGAGGTCAGTCGTCAGGAGAGCGTTACGATTCAGACCTAGGTGTGTCAGGCCAGGCTCCAATCGCCTCGGCGGTCGCTTTTGCCCCCCCCCCGCCCCCACTGACTGGGATGGCGGTTGGTGGCAGCGGCCGGGTGACGTCAGAGGACGGACCGGACCGTACCAGGTATGTTTGAGCACATCAAACCTTTGCTTATTAATTTTGCCTGTTGCCAGGAATTGTGCAATCGGATGGTTCGATCAGGACCTGCGCAACAGGCTCTGTTTAGCGCGGGACCTGACCTAGGCAATCCATCCATCCGCAAAAGATTGTTATCTTGTTGCACCTGGTCTGAGCGCAGCTGCGTGACCAGTCAGGAGACGGTGCGTGACAGGAGACGTGACAGGAGACACTGCGTGACAGGAGACGTGACGGGAGACACCGTCAGGAGACGGCGCGTCTGAGCGCAGCTGCGTGACCAGTCAGTAGACGTGACAGGAGACGTGACAGGAGACACAGTCAGGAGACGGTGCGGACAGGAGACGTGACAGGAGACGTGACAGGAGACACAGTCAGGAGACGGTGCGGACAGGAGACGTGACAGGAGACGTGACAGGAGACACAGTCAGGAGACGGTGCGGACAGGAGACACCGTCAGGAGACGGCGCGTGACAGGAGACACCGTCAGGAGACGGTGCGTTTGCGCTGAACATCCAGTGTTCACATCATCAAACATTCAGCACGCAGTGCGATCTGCGCTCGGGGCGCCACAAACACGAGGACCGCGTCACAAGACAAACACGAGGACCGCGTCACAAGACAAACACGAGGACCGCGTCACAAGACAAACACGAGGACCGCGTCACAAGACAAACACGAGGACCGCGTCAGAAGACAAACACGAGGACCGCGTCAGAAGACAAACACGAAGACCGCGTCACAAGACAAACACGAGGACCGCGTCACAAGACAAACACGAGGGTCGATTTATCTTTGTGCAGGTTCACGTGGTTGTCTTCAAATAAATTTGGCTTTGGCAGGTAAAGTTGTCGTTTCGAACTATTGACTCATGTGAGTTATAGCTTAAAAATGAAGAACTAACAAAAGACGGTTCTTCTATAGCGGTGACCTAAGGCCAGGTCAATATTGTGACCTCGCCATTTAAGTCACTCTGAAGTGAAAATAGACAAATGCTTCATATCCAGATGATACACATTCGATCACTGGTGGATCCAGAGGCGGGGGGGGGGGGGGGCGATAGGGGCAAAAACCACCGCAATCCACGATTGGGGAGGGCTGTAATAGAAATGGAAATTAGCCCCCATGATGAAGTGAAACTTCTAATCAATAATTGTTTCCCAATTGTTCCCCGCTCAACAACTAATACGGAACTGCTCGTGACTACCTTTGAGGAGCGAAATCTTTGCCCTCCGACCCCTGCCCCCCTACCAAAACAAACTTGAAACCTAGAACCGCCACTGCATTAGAGCAAACAATTTATTTCAAGGTTATGTTATCATAGCTCAATCTTGAAGAAACTAGTGCACACTCTGTGGTCAGTAGCCTCTTCAATGTCAGACGAGGTCATCTGAGGTCACCGGCACTTTTTTACCAATAATCTTGATAAAATAAAAGTCGAGCCATGAGACAGACTTAACCCGGCAGTCACTGGGGTATATTCTGTAACACGACTCACTGGGGGGGGGGGGGGGGGGGGGGGGGGGGGTTAGCCCCCCTGGTATCTTCAGAACCAATGATTGCAGCGGGACGCACAAGTCGGCATTCGAAAGCGCTCAATGAGAGAAGCCTAACGCAAACTTAAAAAAAATCAAATTAAGGTCACATGTCAGGTCACGGTCAAGTCAAACGTCAAAATCGAGGTATTTGAGTTTATGGACAATACTTGCCATCCATGGCCTTCGATTACGCCTATAATCACCTAAAGTGATGTCAAATGTATGATACATATCCCACATGAGCTACAGTGAGATTGTTGGAAAAGAGCAAGGTCAAGGTCAGGTCACAAAAGGTTACTACACACAAAATATCTACGAAAGTCATGCAGCACATGGTTTATGGATGCTTTAACGCGTATAATTCGATAGTAGAAGTCATTTTACCACCTGACTTCATTTACGTGAAGTTAGTGTCAAGTTCAGGTCAAGTTCAGGTCACTGAAGGTCAAAATTTGAAATTGATAAATCGAAATAAAAAAGGCATGTTTCTATATCAGATTTATCTAAAGAAAACAGTGCTGGCATTTATTTGTCTGTATCCGGTCAATAAAATCCAAAAAACGCAATTTCAAAATCTGACGTCATGATTTACCCATACTTTATATGTCATAAAAGTAAAAAAAGATGATATAATTTTGAAATTTGGTATGGTAGTTGCCCATATGTTGCTATCTGATATATATTCCGGTTTTTTCAATATCTTTGAAAAATTTGATTTTGTGAGCATTTTTTCAAAAAAGTTTTTTTTTTGGGGGGGGGGGGGGTCAAAACCCAAATGTTTCGAAATTTCGAGATAGCCGGTTTGTAGCCCTTGCAATGTTCTACCTTTTAGCGTTTTTCGATTGCATTTTGCTTCATATGCGGCATTTGTAGGGCCTGGCAAAATTTAGCCGATTTTGGTGTCAAAATCGTGTTTAGTGACGTCACTAAATTCACTATATCTAAAAAAAATCTGACGATTTTTTACATTTTTTCTTATAATGTGTGAAAATGATGCCCGGATAGGTACTGAAAGTTTAGCGTCGATATCTGCATTAGTTATTGAGATATGCCTAATATTCCTAAGGGGGGGCTAAAAAAAGCCCCCCAGTGACTCGCGGGTTAACTGTGTTTATTTCCAGAGTTCGTCCTGGCCCTATGGGCCATGGGCCGGGCCTGGGCCGGGCCTCAACGATAAGGAAATCACCGGGCTCTGAACGGGCCTGGGCTGAGAATGTTGAAGTAATGTGCGCAAGCTCAGGTCAGAGCTTAAACATATTTTAACCAGCAGTTCACCACCACAGCAACACACTGTTGCTGTGGCTGTGCGCGTTTTTTTTTTTGTTAGCATAGTTGGTTATTGTTTCACATGTATGGTATACAAGTAAATATGCAATGACAATTATTGCAAATTTTGCGAAAATAATGATATGCTTAATCTGAACGGGCCGGGCCGGGCCTGGGTCTCAAATTTATGAACTTGACCGGGCCGGGTCCTGGCCTGGGCTTGGTGTTCATGGGCCCGTGCCGGGCCGGGCTGGGGGTTGGTGGGCCCGTGACGAACACTGTTTATTTCGTCGAGACGCTCCCGACGAAGTGCAAGATAACCTACGTGGGTTACCATATAACCTTGAAAGACATTAACCTGACAATAATCTGAGACATTAACTTGGCATTTAATCAAAATCAGTCATCACAGATATGGTTCGAAGCGCCTTAACAAGACGAACACGATGATTTTTAACCCGCCATTGACTGGGGGGGGGGGGGGGGGCATTTAACGTTTCCCCTGATACATTTTCGTAATAGCTCACAAACCAATAGAGCTATCAATATCAGCGTGAAACTTTGGGTACCTTTTTCTGAATTACGCTTACGTCATCCGATACAAAATAAAGCAATTCCGTCGAATCAAATTCGAGTTATAGCGAATTTAGTGACGTCACTACACACGAGTTTTACACAAAAATTAGCTAAACTTTAACAGACCGTAAAAATGACATATGTTTAGCGAAATGCAATTCAAATGCGTCAAAAGATAGAAAATGGCAAGGGCTACAACATGGCAATCTAGGATTTTTGAAAGTTTTTTTTTACCCCAAATTTTTAATGATTTTTGTGTGAAAAAAATGCCAACAAAATCGATCTTTTCAAAGATATAGACAACGAAATATATGTCAGAGAACCACATATGGGCAACTACCATACCAAATTTTAAAATGATATAATCATTTTTGACTGACTTATGCCATATAAAGTATGGGTAAATCATGACGTCATACTTTGAAATTGCGTTTTTTGTCTTTTATTGACCAGATACGGACAAATAAATGCTCACAATGCATTTCTGAGACAAAACTGATCTAAAAACATGCCTTTTACATTTGGATTGATCAATTTCAAATTTTGACCTTCAGTGGCCTGAACTTGACCTGAACTTGACACTAACTTCACATAAGTGAAGTCAGGTGGTAAAATGACTATCACTATCGAACTATACGTGGAAAATAACCCATAAAACATTTGTTGCATGATTTTCGTAGATATTTTGCACATAGTGACCTTTTGTGACCTGACCTTGAACCATTACTTTTGCCAACAATCTCACTTTAGTGTGAAAATGGTCGTAATCGAAGGCTTTGGATGGAAAGTATGGCCCATAAACTCAAATACGTCGAATTTGCCCTTTGATCTGACCGTGGCCTGACATTTGACCTCACTTTAACATTTTTGAGTATACTTTAGATTCATCTCATTGAGATATTTCGAATACCGCCTTGCGCGTCTCGCTGGGATTATTGGTTCGGAAGATAACCAGGGGGCGTTTAACGCCCCCCCCCCCGTCAATGGTGTTCGGCTGAGACCCTGGTCAATGCCGGGTTAAAACGTTTGCATATCTTTATTCGGTAAAAATGTATTAACGAAACACCTTTTCGACAAAAACAGCAATCGTTACCTATTGTTTACCTATTTTGTTTACCTTTTATTTTGGCAGTGGCGTCTGAACTGTTGACCTGATCTAAAAATGGAGGACACCAATTGATTGCATTGTTTAAGAGCTTTCAATTGTTCCTTTTCGCTTGTTCCTCGCTATCATAGTTCTCGATATATTTTAGGTGTTTCTGGAGCGAAGTACTAAAATATAAAAATTTGGCATTTGGTGACCTCTTAACCCGCGAGTTACTGGGGTATATTTCATAACGCGACTTACTGGGGGGGGGCTATTTTTTCCCCCCCCTCTGATCTCCGGAACTACTGGACCGAATGTAAAAATTCAAACGGCATTCGATAGCCCTGGGAAATTTGTCGAGGAAAACATAATATTGTTGACCTCGGGGTCACTGATGACGTCACAGGTCAGGTCAAGTACAAAATGTTTGACTGTGTCAAAAGGTCTCTATGGATGGAATTGTCGCGCAAAATTGCGATATTAAACGCATAAGCTGTTGATAAATCGGTATGATTCGTGTGTCTGACACTTCTAAGTACCTTTCTAAGCTGTTTATGACCTTGGGTCAGGTCAAGGTCATCCGAGGTCACGAGGTCAAACTGCAGATTACGGTCATTAGGCGTTGTAACACATGTTTATGGGTTTGTTTTTCGTCTAGAACGCGAAAAATGACCTTAGAACATTGTTTGTTCCATATAAATAGAAGTAAAGAGCAAAAATGGAAATGCGTTTTTTGTCATAGTAATGCTGTGAGAAGTGGTCGATTTGTGTCATTTAAAGGTCATAACTCGGTCAATTTTAAAGATATCGACTTCAAATTTGATACACATATTCACGGCATACGTCTCGATCACATATATTCCGGTTTTTGGATAATTCTGATTTTTTCTTGAAAATTTTGTTTTAAAAAAAAAAATGTCTTCGGATTTCTCAAAATTTTGAATTTAAAAAAAACTCAAAACTCCGAGATGGCAGTTTGATAGCCCGGTCGATTGTCAGTAATTTGATTTAATACAATTTAGTTTATCTCAAATATCGTACCTTTGACAGCGGTTTCCGCAAACCATTATTTTGCAACAAAAACCGAAGAACATGACGTCACTCTGACGTCATTCCCGGTTGACCTATCATAGCCTCATATTTTTCATTTTGCCAACATGTGTAGAATTGATAAGAGAGAAGTTACTGCAAGTTTGGTGACGATACGGGTGTTCGTTTAGGAGTTATTGCAAAATAACGGGAGGGGGGCAAAAAATAGCCCCCCCAGTAACTCGCGGGTTAAGACCTCAATATTGATGTGAGCCAAAACAAATCATCAAAGCAGTTTCGACATGCTTTTTGACATGCCATTGTTTTTTCTCGTCTATTCTCCATAGGAGCCGAGTTCGAGGGGCCGTTCAGGCATTCCCCGGCACGGCGAAAGTGGCGTCGAACACCGGCGCGGACCGGGTAACAAGATTGCGTTCAGTTGAGTAATGCAGTTATATACTGCAGTATTTCAGTCAGTCATTTGACGCTCTGGGATCCTTGACGTATTACTCAAATGCAGTCCTCATAAAATGACGGTGTGCTCTAGCAAAACTTCACTGCATGGATCTGGAAAGCTGAAACCGCTATGTACTGGGACATCCGAGAGCGGCTTTGGCCCCACAGATTACACCCGGCAATAATCGTCCGGCATTGAGGCTATTACGCCATTCACGGGCCGCTTAATGTGGAAACGGCCGCTGGCTTCCGATTCCCAGCCTCAACGACCGAACCAGCACCGAGATCAGTATTTCTATTAAGGCGCTACTTTTGCATGAGTGAGTTTCGTGTTATGCGCCATTGCGATATTCAAACATGGGCAAATTAGCAAGAATACTGACGAAAACGGTGATACAATTGAACAATTGTTAACCAAGAGGATTGTGACAAGGAGTGATCTACGTTATCTAATCACAAGCTTTCAAACAATTACATGATAAAGCTTTTTGCCGGAAAATCTTAAGTATGCAGCGTACAGGTTACGTGCACATATCCCTACCCTTTTCTGAGGGACCTTCAAATAATTGCTATGCATCCTATTTCCTATTTCAGGCGATATGATGCATATTCAATATTCAACTATCTTGAATCATTAAGGCAACAACAAGCAATTCGTCCGTTTTAGTCAGCTCTGTAAGACAAATTGTTTTTCTACACCCTGTGTCCCTGTGTTAATCGGCAAGACATTCACACAATGTTGCAAGTGTGGTGATCCAATAAAACGGGCGTTGTGTATAACTACTTCATCAAACGCCTTCTGGCTTACCATGAATTTCCAGCCACCTGTAAACTTTTGCCGCGCAACACGCATGCGACAGCCAACTCGCCCGGACGCATCAAGTCTGGATGATTGTTCTGTGCCACGCCATTCGCCGTGTAGCTGCTCCAATGTCACGCGATTACTCGGCTTTGCTCGAAATTAGAGCCGGCGCCTGGCACCCACTGGGTTTAATGAATAATTACCACACCTTGCCTGAGCAACACCTTCCGGTTCTATAAACTTTGCAAACGAGGAACACACATGTTCAAAGGCTCACTCTCGTTCAGGGGTATACGGAAACCCTTCGCTATTTCAATTGACCATAAAAACGGCACACTTTTAATACGTTTTTAAACAGACCCAGGGGCGTCGCCAACGGTGATGGTGTGTGTGTGTGCGTATGGAGGGGGTAGGGCCAAGTCCCCAGGTCGCTCCTCCCAAGATTAGTGGGAGTTTAACATAAGCCTATGGGAGTGGGAGGGCCAACCACCTGGCTGCCCCCATCCAAATTTTGTGGCGCCGCTCTTGAAAAGACCTATGTTCGTGCAACCAAAAGTGTATCTTTGAAATAAAAAAGAACGTATTCTGCACGGTATCCACTGTGCATCTTACTAAAAAGCCTCTAATATGCATCGCACAAAGCTAAACGTCTAGGAGTAAAAATTGCTTCGCCCGTTTGAATACACACATCAGAAAAAACCTCTGTTTCCGGCTGTCAATTTATAATAGCTAGTGTTGGCGGCAAAACAGTATATCAAGTGCAATAATTTGAGTAAAATTACCTTAGAGTTGATTAAAATACGTGATTTCCTTAGCTGGGTGACTTGTTCATGTCGTGTCAATGCTGCTGACCACACAACACACGCTGGCTTTCAGTCAGATATTGAATGGAGCCTCCTTGGCAACACTTGTCCACACAGTCCCACGAGAGCCATGTACGGAATAGATTGTGTTGGATACTTAAAGACGTTTTTATGGCCGCTCTCTAGAGCTCCAGAGAGCTCTAGAGAGCGAAATGATGCTAAATTAAATTGCTGAATTATGCCAAAAAATGTCCCTTCATGCCTCCCGTTCCTTGGACTATGCAGGGGCACAAACGTGCCTTTATACCAGAGGCAACAACGTATCGGACTCGAGGGGCCCTGAGGGCCCCTTGTGCTGATACATATAGATTATAGAACCTGTCGCTTTTTAGGGACTAGTTATCCAGACAAAAACAAAATAAAGCAAAAACTTCCGCGCCCCTACGCGGCGCAAATCAATCAGTGCAAAAGTATAAAAGTACAAAAGGGTCTAATATGGACTGTACACACTGGCGGCCGCAGCGGGGGGGGGGGGATATGTGGGCCATGGCCCCACCTTTGGCCTTATATGGGGGGGGGGGGGGCAACAAGGGCGGATCCAGGATGGGTGATTTGGGTCAGTTTGGGGGGGGGGGCGGGGCTGAATCCCCCGAGGTCTCACACAATTCTGAAAACTCATCGGATTTCGCTTGCTTGTACATCGATAACGGATTTAAAACAAACTTTCCTCGGTAAAAGTTGCTTAAATTTTATATTATCTCAGAAATGGTGTCAAATTTGCGTCGATTTCAGGTGGTAAACTCAAATACCTCGATTTTGACGTTTGACTTGACCGTGACCTGACATGTGACCTTAATTGGAAATGTTTCAAGGGAATAGTTCACCTTCAACATGGAGTTTTGGACTGAGATAGCAGATTTGTAGAGCAGATCTCAAAATGGGTTGTGGTGAAAGAATTACCTCCCTACGTTAAGTAATTTCGACACAGGACTAGTGGGCCCGGTGTCATATCCGCTGTTCCATGCCACGATCGGGACATCTCGCTTGCCGCTCGCCGCCGCCGGCTCGCCGCCGGAGGCAGGTACACTCTCTGGCACGTAGTCTCTGGTCACGACGCCTCGCTAGTATCCGCTCAGCCGCCCGGGCGGCGCGGCGGCCCCTTGTCAGAGACTGTACTTGGCGTCAGGCGGAGCGGGGCGGAGCCAGAACGCCAGCTGCTATCGTACGATTTATCGTGAAATAGAAAGAGAAACTTACTTCTTTCTCCACATATATCCATCAGTTGTCCAAACCAAAGTCATATTCGTAGTTTTTGAGCTCCAGATGCACCTAATGGTTGAACTTGAAGACAACTTTAACTTTCAAGGTGACCCATTCCCTTTAAGTGTGCGTTAGGTTTATCTCATTGAGCGCTTTCGAATGCCGCATTGCGCGTCCCGCTGCGATCATTGGTTCTGATGATACCAGGGGGGGGTACCCCCCCCCCCCCCCCCCCAGTGAGTCGTGTTACAGAATATACCCCAGTGACTGCCGGGTTAACACTGTGGAGCGGGATTCGACTGCCATGGTGACGTCACGGCTACCAAACAACTTGTGCCCTCCCCGGTGCCACTGCTCCCTCCCTCCAGGGTACTGTCCCGGATAAGGTGTCATCGCTCCCCCTCCAGTGTACTGCCCCGTGCGAACGTCCCCGAGCGGCCATTGACCGACTTCCGTTTTCATGAGTCCCCGATGAGTTGTGACCAAAGTTTTCTCCGAGAAGAACGGTATACTCAGACGGCGATCTCCTCCGGAACTTACGCTCCGATTCCCGAGCAGTGTCTCGATCTCCTCCAGAACTTACGCTCCGATTCCCGAGCAGTGTATCGATCTGCTCCGGAACTTACGCTTCGATTCCCGAGCAGTGTATCGATCTGCTCCGGAACTTACGCTCCGCTCCCCGAGCGGTGTCTCGATCTGCTCCGGAACTTACGCTCCGATTCCCGAGCAGTGTCTCGATCTCCTCCGGAACTTACGCTCCGATCCCCGAGCAGTGTCTCGATCTCCTCCGGAACTTACGTTCCGATCCCCGAGCAGTGTCTCGATCTCCTCCGGAACTAACGCTCCGATTCCCGAGCAGTGTCTCGATCTCCTCCGGAACTTACGCTCCGCTCCCCGAGCAGTGTCTCGCTCACATTGCGCCGCAACTTCTCCCTAACAGCGTGCCGTTTGGCGTCGGGGCCAGCCGCAAGCGAACCATTTCAGCGCGGGAACAAAGAGACTGTGCGGACGCTGTCTCGGTACGAGAGTCCAGCTGGTGACGGTTGAGCTCCGTGGTCGGTTTCCTGGGATACTCACACAATGGATGTCAGAAGCTTAAACTTTGGTGTAAAATCCTTAAACAGATTGATATTCTGCATATTATTTTCTTCAATCTCGTCATCATTCATTTGATAATCTTTTATATTATTTTACCATGCTAATTCAACTTCCGCCGCCGGACGATCAAGTATCAATCCACTTTATCCCCTACCTTGCAGACAGACGCAACGTCTTCACTGGATGACTTTCACCGGATGGATCAAGTAATTGGAATCGAAACCTGATTTGAGCTCGCATCGCCATAGGTAAAGGAACCATTATAAACAATCTCCGGGCACAAATAGTAATAGTATTGCATGAGTAATTTCGGGCCAACGAGGGCCACTCTCTTGAAACGATAAATTACTTGATATATAATGACTTCATAGCTACCCAGTGACAAAGTTCATCGTATATTGACTGAAATGTGCACACTTAGCTGGACGAAATGCATTAAGCATTAACCTAGCCACGGAGGTTATTGCAGCTGCTTGACTTACTGAAGAATTTTAAAAGAGGTTTCATAACGCAGAAGTTGTGTTGCCGCTCTAAACTTCCATGAAACGCAGCTCAGAGTGGTTGATCCAGTATAAAGCGACGCTCAGGGGTGTTGGTAAAACGTTCGTTTCCGGTACGAATAATCGATCTATCACATCTCCATGAAATGGATTCAACCAAATCGGTGCGATTCAATCTAAATCGATCTTGGCTGGATCCTAACCCAACATATGGGCATTATGGTTGCATGGTTGAAATCAGTCCAAGTTAATCCATCTTTGTTTACTTATTTGTTTGTTGTTTTAATGTGTTTAACCCGCGACCTGGCGGGCCCCTGAGACTATCTCGCCCAGGGGGCCAAAATGACCCCCTCCCCCACTAACTCGAAAACTACAAAGGCTAGAAGACGCGGAAACAAGTTTGAAAGCTCTCGGGAGGGACATTCGACGTTACTTTGCGCATTTCGTTTTGTTTGAGCTCAGGTCAATATTGAGGTCACCAGAGGTCATTAAAGGGAATGTTTCACCTTTATGGAAGTTGTCAAATATACGCTGGTTGTAGTTGAAAATATGAAGTAAGTGCTGCTGAAAACGATATTGATATCTTTTCTCTTGAAAAGTCACTTTGCTTTATACAAATTAAGTTGCTAAATTTGGGATGGTGACGTAATTATTGAGCTGTAGACCGCCGCTGATTGGCTGACAAAGTGGGATTGGCTGAGAAAGTGGCTGTCAGCCAATCAGCGGCGGGACTAGCCTATACCCCATTTTGCAAACTATAAATCAAATTGCTTAAAAACGGCTAAGTTTTGGGGAAAATGACCTTAGTATTTTCGGCATTTCAATAACGGCCAAAGATAATGGCTATCTCAGTTCAAAACCAATACAAAGGTGAAACATTCCCTTTAACCCTATTTGTAACAGGGGGGGGGGGGCGGATTCCGCCCCCCCCCCCCCTCATGTTTTTCGCAGATATCTCCAGAACGGCTAGGAGAAAGCCCATGATATTTTAAGACTCTTCCTAGAATTGAATTCCGCATTTGGAGTCAAAATTTTCAGTTTTTAACTTGAACAAAGGCGGTTCCAGGCCAAGGTTTTGAGAGGGTTCGGCGGCGACATTTGACGATAATACGGAAATGCGATCTTCACGGTTTCTTCCTAACTGCCTCAAGTATGAAGGAGTTCCACCGGTTTACGGTGATTGCAACAAGTGCAAATTAGTTGATGTTAATGAAATATCATACAAATTGCATGGTAGAGGCGGTTTCAGGGGCTCGAAAAGGGGGGTTTCCAGGAAGTATTCAATCCTTGGCGGGAAGCCAATAGAGCGATGTAAGGAGAATTTATAGCTATGTAAAAGATAGCTTCTCCTTCCATTATGTTCATAATTCATTACATATAAAGTTGCAGGGGCGAGTTCAGGCACATGAAAAGGGGGGTGACTAGCATGGTGATGACGATATGCCAGCGATTACGGCGCAATAGACGGTTAACTTATAATGATATATGCACATATGAGGCCAGGAGAGGGAATACAATCTTTTTGTTTGCAGAGGCGCGCTCAGGAACGGAGAAAGGGAGTCATATTATTGCAAGGAAACTAAGATGCATGAGCCTACAATGACATAACATACTGCAGTTTTCGGATGAAACACACACCACATGGTACTCTACGAACGATTATGAGATAATAGGCGAGTCCAGGTAGGGTAAAAGGGGGGTAAACAATGTGAATCGAAGTCGTAAGTGAAATAGTCACTGTTGACTAGTTGGTATCATAATAGCGGATAATATACTTATCAAAAGGTCTTGGGCCTCCCCAGTTTGGATCCTGGATGCGCCTATGATGAAGTACAATATGCAAAAAGGAACTATCTACGATCAGTAACTTATTTATAGTGCTGGGTAGCAACATGCCAGCGGTTAGTATTTTTTCCTATTTGACCTCCCTTTTTCACTAACCTGGTACCACCTATGGCAAAAATATGATTTATAACTGTTTTGTCTAATGTCACAATAACATACCATTTCATTTATTAAAAAAAACATAAATTTTTTTATTCCGCATTTACTCTACCCCCATATTTAATGACCTGCACACGCCTATGATTTCTTAATTTTCAAAAGTCATCGCCATATGTCAATCTCCAATTCAATCTCTATCGATTCCCATTAGTTGTGTTAAAATCGGTTGATAAACATGACAGCTGTGCTGGATCACATATACCACTCAAATTTGTAGTTTTTGCCCCCCTGTTGCCCTCCTATCAAAAATTGCGATTTTTTCTTTTTCAGAAATGTAGATCGTGTTGAGGGGAACTAAACGCCATTTCATTTTTTTTAATCGGAAGGATAGATCTTGAGATCTCCGGGGGGATCCAACCCCCCCTCCCTCCTGTTGCAAATAGCCAGGCCTGTTACAAATAGGGTTAACCCGGCATTGGCTGGCCCTGGGGTCTCAGCCGAACGCCATTGGCTGGGGAGGGGCGTTTTTCGACCCCCCTTATTTATCTTCGAACCAATAACCGCAGCGAGACACGCAAGGTGGCAATCGAAAGCTGTCAATGAGACGCATTGAAAGCACACACGAAATGTTCAAAATAAAGTCACATGTCAGGTCACGGTTAGGTCAAAGGTAAAAATTGAGATATTTAAGTTTTTGGGCCATACTTTCCATCCAAAGCCTTAGATTGCGACTATTATTGCACAAAGTGCTCTCAAAGTTATAATACATATCTCGCATAATCAAAAGCGAAATTGTAAGCAAAGGTCAAGGTCAAGGTCAGGTCACAAAAGGTAACAGGTCTACGTAGGAAATCCATGCGATACATGTTGTATGGGTTATTTTACACTTATAATTCGATAGAAGCGGTCATTTTCACAACCTGACACCATATAAGGTCAAGGTCAGGTCACTTAAGGTCAAAATTTGAAATTGATAAATCTAAATAGAAAAGGCATGTGTCTAGACCATTTTTGTCTCAGAAAGACAGTGCTGGCATTTATTTATTTGTATCTGGTCACTAAAAGCCAAAACACGCAATCTCCTATATAAAGGGCAAATTCAAACCGTTTGACAGATATGGACTCAAAAACCCTTGGTGATGGACCCACAACCCATACATTCTCTGAATCAGCATGATGGCAGGCAGGTTGTGTACCCCACCTACCACCCAGATCGGACCTATATAGTTTTCAAGTAAATTGTGAAAGCGTGGAATTGATATTGATTGCAATGATATTCGTATTTAGTGGCCCGAAAGTCTGCATATGTTGCACTTTTGTGACATTCATCTGTGGTCATACGAAAACAACACGGTCGTGTGTTCAGTGTTGAAGTGGCCATGGGATGTCATCTCGAGTTTCCCCATGTATCGGCTGCCGAGCGGCTACGCATTCGCGATGACGTCACTGGTGCTCTGGTCCAGTCGTGGCTAGCCCCGTCACCGCAGCTGCGCTTTGGAGTGTTTTGCGGTCTTTTGACGGGTGTTGACAAACGACAATTTGAAGTCGTCGCCGTTAGATAAGTAGGTTAGGTAGTTAGGTCGCAAGTCTATGCTTTTGAAATATTTTGCTTTTTTAAAGTTTTTAAAGCATATCTTGAACATTAAGCCAAAATAATGCCATTTCTCGCCCCTCAGCCACACCGGGGCAGCGTGTGGGCAGCTAGCCACTCAGCCGGACCGGTGCAGCGTATGCCCGCGTCGCCCCTCAGCCAGACCGGGGCAGCGTATGGCCGTCTCACCCCTCAGCCAGACCGGGGCAGCGTATGGCGGTCTCACCCCTCAGCCAGACCGGGGCAGCGTATGGCCGTCTACCCGCCCCCCCTCACCCTCAGCCGGACCGGGGCAGCGTATGGCCGTCCCCCCCCCCCCCCAGTCAGACCGGGGCAGTGTATGGCCGTCTCAACTCCCGGTCAGACCGGTGCAGCGTATGGCCGTCTCGCCAGTCGCCCCTCACACAGACCGGGTAGCGCATGGCCGTCTCCCCCTCAGCATGAATTAAAGATGGGATAATTATCCGCGGTAAACGTAATCTTAAATAGGAACGTACCTTAGGCGCAACTATCCGTATCCCGTTCGAAATATTCGCACCGCACCCAGCCGCGTGCGGGGACAGCCGGGTCGGACCAGAGCACCAGTGACGTCACGCTAATGTTGGGCGATTGGGGCGCTAAAATTCCCGGATGACTCTACCTCTCTTATACGGCCTTGCCAAGGCCCTATAAACCGTTGAATCAGTGTCCTTTTAATTAGGTAGGTACCTACATTGGTTGAATATTATTAATCCTGGCGATCCTAGCCCAAATTTATATTAATGTGGCTGGTAGCATGCATTTTTTAAAGTGATGCTTTAGCGTGGCAGTATTATTTGGTTGTTAATCTTGAAAACCCTTGGTGGTGGTCGGTGGACCCAAAACGATGAACCTTACCAGCCCAAATTTATATTAGTGTGACTGGTAGCATGCATTTTTGCAAGTGGTACTTCAGTGAGTCAGTATTATTTGGTTGTTGTGCAAAAAGTCCAATTTTCCTTACTTATCTCCCATTGGTTGAATATTATTAATCCTGGCAATCCTAGCCCAAATATATATTTGTGTCAGCATTATTAGGTTGTGTTAAACTTTATAAAACAAACTTAGTGGTGGACCCAAAACGATGATCCTAGCCCAAATTTATATTTGTGTCAGTATTATTTGGTTGTGTTAAACATGAAAACCCTTGGTGGTGGACCCAAAACGATGATCCTAGCCCAATTTTATATTGTGTCAGTATTATTTGGGTGTGCGAAAGGTCCAATTGGGACGTGGCCGGGGTAAGGTGCGGTTGTGTGTGTGTTATTCTGATAGCATGAACAGTCCAATCATGGGACGTGTCCGGGGTAATGTCAGTTGATGATCCTAGGCCTAACCCAATTTTATATTGTGTCAGTATGATTTAGTAGTGCGAAAAGTCCAATCTTGCGACGTGTCCGGGATAAGGTGCAGTTGTGTTATTCTGATAGCATGGAAAGTCCAATCGTGGGATGTGTCCGGGGTAATGTCAGTTGATGATCCTAGCCCAATTTTATATTGTATCAGTATTATTTGGTTGTGCGAAAAGTCCAATCTTGGGATGTGTCCAGGGTAATGTCAGTTTACCCATAAATTTAGGCACTAATAGAGCACTTTAAAATTAGAGCATTAGGGTCAAAATTAGATTAATGTTCGGAATTTGTGTGAGCATGGGGGGCAGTATCAGTTAGTGGGTTTATGACATACTGGGAGAAGCAATCTAAAATTAGATTCATGACTGTGGCCTTACTGCATAGTGGGAGGAGTACTCTAAAATTAGATTCATGACCGTGGCCTTGGCATAGTGGGGGATAAATATAAATTTAGAGCGCTTTAAAATTAGATGCATGACCGTGGCCTTATGGCATACTGGGAGGAGTGCTCTAAAATTAGATTCATTGCCGTGGCCTTATGGCTTACTGAGAGGAGTGCTCTAAAATTATATTCATGACTGTGGCCTTATGGCATACTGGAAGGAGTGCTCTAAAATTAGATTATTCATGACCTTGGTCTGATGGCATACTGAGAGAGGAGCTCTAAAAAATAGATTAATGACCGTGGCCTTATGGCATACTGGAAGGAGCACTCTAAAATTATATTTAGGACCATGGCCTTGACATAGTGGGGGATACATATAAATTTAGAGCACTTGCCCGAGGAGACACCGCCAGGTACTTCATTTCCCGGGCAACACCGGGTATCCCCGCTATTTCAAAATATTTCGTCATGAGTTACTCATACATAGGGAGCGATAAGTCAGTCAACAATAAAGATATTGCTTTTAAATTTGGTTTGAGTATTGTCCACGTGTGGTTCTTCAACCAATCTTCCGGTTTAAAAAAACTTGAAAATATTGATTTTGAGGGTATTTTTTATCCCTTTTTTATTTTGTTTTGGTCAAAAACCTTTTTTTAAATCGGAGATAGCCATTTTTTAGCCCTTGCCATGTGCTATATTTTGGTGTTTTTCGATTGCATTTTGCTTCAAATATGGCATTTGTAAGCACTTCTAAAATTTAGCTGATTTTTGTGTCAAAATCGTGTGTAGTGAAGTCACTAAATGCGCTACATTTCGAACAATGTTCGACGAAATTTCTTCATTTTTGCACAGAAGATGTATAATTGATGTAGCAGAAGGTACTTTAAGTTTCACGTCGATAGCTCTATTAGTTTTTTTTAGCTATTTCGAAAGTTCGTCAGGGGGCGAAAAACGTCCCCCCTGACGCCAATGGCGGGTTAAAGGTAAAATTTTCCAAGTTTAGGACTTTGCTCCAGAAACCCCCAAACATCTCGGGAACTATGATTGCTAGGAACAAACGGAAAAAGCAATTAAAAGCTCATGAAAAATACAATCGCCATTGGTGTCAAATTTTAGCTAAGGTCAATAGTTTAGTCTCCAGAGGTCACCAGAGGTCACGATGTCATTTTCTTTCAAAAGTGTTTCGTGAATAACGTTTTATCGGTTAAACATAGAACAATAATTTAACACCATGGTGTTTGTATCGTCAGGACGCATCGAAATATATTAATGGTGACCTGATTAGATCAACTTCCAAATTTGGCATCAGGTCAAGGTCAGTTGGTGACACAGGTAGGTCATATTGCATATGGAGGCGATGCGTCTCGACGAGGCAAACACAGTGGTATCATTTACACGTCTCTATCTTTATTCTATCAATAATTTTTGGCAGATGACCTCACTGACTTTGCAGAGGTGACCGAGCAACAATTGCACCTGCGTTATCAAGAATGAGCTATAATAACATGATTCTGAACAAAATTGGCCTGATCTAATGCATATTCTTTGAATAGGAAGCATTTGTATATTTTCCCATTGACCTATGATGGGGAGGTCACGAAATTGAATTGATCTGACCTAAGGTCACCGATATACAAAATTTGAGATGAAGGAATTGTAGGGACTTTGACCTTATTAAATCATGTAAGTTTCAAATCTCTTGGACGAACACTGTGGCTTTGAAACGACCACAACCATTTGTTGGTGGTAGGTCACTTGACATGACCTGGTGACCTGACTTGAGATGACCTGAGATGACCTGAGATGATCTGAGATAAAACAATCCACACGATGTAGGTAATCGATGCCCATACAGCTGTACCAAATTTGGCGGCGCTGCGCGCCGCCATTGTCCCGCTATTCCCGACAAGAAGACAAAACTCAGATGGTGGGGGGGGGGGGGGGGGGGGGGGCAAAACTACCACCACCCCTCCCCCTCCCCCCCCCAACACCACCAGGGCGAGGGTTAATGTGTATTTGTATCGAGCAAAACAACATAAAATTAATATAAAACCATCATACAGGTATAACTGGGTTGAACCGGGATACAAAATAGCACAAAAACACAATTGTAACACTGACAATCACATAAAGCTATTTAGGTAGGTACCTAATATAATATGCGTTTTATTCAATATAAAAAAAATCAATATTATAATAAAAATAACAGGTCCAGTGTTATCCAATAATGGTGATGTGAGTGAGATGTACTATTATCAATCCTGCACTATTGTACTACCCTTGTAGTATCCTGTACTGCTATTATCCTGTGTGCTATTATTAATGTGCGAATATTAATCCAAGGAAGTAGCCACAATATTTTGAGTCGGGGGAGGGGGGGGGGGGCAGTCAGGTGTTGAGCGGCTAGCCAGGTGTTTGCCTTCCATAATTCCCATCCCTCTCCCCACTAGGACTAATGATACAATCCTGATAACCTTGGGGGCGGAGCGATTCTGGGGGGGGGGGCGGCACTCCAGGAGGGTGAGCGATTCTAGGGGGCCCGGCACCCCAGGCCCCCAAACCCGATGGCGACGTCCCTATATTAAACCAATACACACATTTTAGGTCACAAACAAGTCGAAACACTGTTGTTATTTTACATACAAAATTATTTGCGAAAATTATAATTCAATGCACACCACTTCACTGAAATGCACATTTGTGTATAGCCGGTCACCACTTGTGCCTAAGAAGGCAATCAAATAACTAATCAGTGTCTGCCACCATCGATGGTAGATGACTAATCAGTGTCTGCCACCATCGATGGTAGATGACTAATCAGTGTCTGCCACCATCGATGGTAGATGACTAATCAGTGTCTGCCACCATCGATGGTAGATGACTAATCAGTGTCTGCCACCATCAATGGTAGATGACTAATCAGTGTCTGCCACCATCAATGGTAGATGACTAATCAGTGTCTGCCACCATCAATGGTAGATGACTAATCAGTGTCTGCCACCATCGATGGTAGATGACTAATCAGTGTCTGCCACCATCAATGGTAGATGACTAATCAGTGTCTGCCACCATCGATGGTAGATGACTAATCAGTGTCTGCCACCATCAATGGTAGATGACTAATCAGTGTCTGCCACCATCAATGGTAGATGACTAATCAGTGTCTGCCACCATCGATGGTAGATGACTAATCAGTGTCTGCCACCATCGATGGTAGATGACTAATCAGTGTCTGCCACCATCAATGGTAGATGACTAATCAGTGTCTGCCACCATCGATGGTAGATGACTAATCAGTGTCTGCCACCATCGATGGTAGATGACTAATCAGTGTCTGCCACCATCAATGGTAGATGACTAATCAGTGTCTGCCACCATCGATGGTAGATGACTAATCAGTGTCTGCCACCATCGATGGTAGATGACTAATCAGTGTCTGCCACCATCAATGGTAGATGACTAATCAGTGTCTGCCACCATCAATGGTAGATGACTAATCAGTGTCTGCCACCATCGATGGTAGATGACTAATCAGTGTCTGCCACCATCAATGGTAGATGACTAATCAGTGTCTGCCACCATCGATGGTAGATGACTAATCAGTGTCTGCCACCATCGATGGTAGATGACTAATCAGTGTCTGCCACCATCAATGGTAGATGACTAATCAGTGTCTGCCACCATCGATGGTAGATGACTAATCAGTGTCTGCCACCATCAATGGTAGATGACTAATCAGTGTCTGCCACCATCGATGGTAGATGACTAATCAGTGTCTGCCACCATCGATGGTAGATGACTAATCAGTGTCTGCCACCATCGATGGTAGATGACTAATCAGTGTCTGCCACCATCAATGACTGACAGCCTAATGTGGGATCCATAGGCAGTTTTGGCCTTCCGGAGAGCCTCCTACAGACAATCGGACCGCGAACCCGCCAGCGGCACAACCACAACACCAGGCGAGCCGACATGTTCACCCTCCTGTCTATTCGTGTGGAGGCAGGGAGACGGCGCCTTTGTTATCGCGGTGTGTCACTGATGAACGACATGCACGTTGAGCCTCGTATACCATCTTTTCGGGCCGATGTAAAGCGATTTGCCAAGTCGCTTTAGGCTATGTAGGTATGGATGCGAATCAGTGAATTTGGGTGCATGCGTGTGCGTTTAGTGTATATGTGATCCAATTTCCCCATTGTGTTACCTATTCAACGTGAATGAGTGAAAAGCCAACGTCATTGTGGACCTCATTTTAATACAACTGTTCTGTTCTGTTTTGCAACAAACTTCGATGAATTTTAACATAAATACTCAATTATCAGCAGTATAATATACTGAAAACAGCTACTTAGTTAAGCAAGTTTGAATTTACTTCATAAAAATGTGAATGTGATTATGCAATATGAATGTTATTTACAGAACAAAGTTTAAGATCAGAATTTGTCTAACTTTCCACTCAAATCCATCACCTATTGACGATGAAAAGCTCAACAAATACCGGGTGCGGCATGAAAATGGACTCACCCAATAATTTGCCGTTACTAATTACAGGTCTGCAACTTGCAAGTTTGCAATAGTTCGACCGCTGGAGGTTTCCCAAGCTGCCAATGCAAACCATATTAATCGTGGTAATGCAGGGGCGTAACCACGAGCTCAATCGTGGTAATGCAGGGGCGTAACCACCAGCTCAATCGTGGTAATGCAGGGGCGTAACCACGAGCTCAATCGTGGTAATGCAGGGGCGTAACCACGAGCTCAATCGTGGTAATGCAGGGGCGTAACCACCAGCTCAATCGTGGTAATGCAGGGGCGTAACCACGAGCTCAATCGTGGTAATGCAGGGGTGTAACCACGACCTCAATCGTGGTAATGCAGGGGCGTAGCCACGAGCTCAATCGTGGTAATGCAGGGGCGTAACCACGAGCTCAATCGTGGTAATGCAGGGGCGTAACCACGAGCTCAATCGTGGTAATGCAGGGGCGTAACCACGAGCTCAATCGTGGTAATACAGGGGCGTAACCACGAGCTCAATCGTGGTAATGCAGGGGCGTAACCACCAGCTCAATCGTGGTAATGCAGGGGCGTAACCACGAGCTCAATCGTGGTGATGCAGGGGCGTAACCACGAGCTCAATCGTGGTAATGCAGGGGCGTAACCACGAGCTTAATCGTGGTAATGCAGGGGCGTAACCACGAGCTCAATCGTGGTAATGCAGGGGCGTAACCACGAGCTCAATCGTGGTAATGCAGGGGCGTAACCACGAGCTTAATCGTGGTAATGCAGGGGCGTAACCACGAGCTCAATCGTGGTAATGCAGGGGCGTAACCACGAGCTCAATCGTGGTAATGCAGGGGCGTAACCACGAGCTCAAAGTTACTGGGTACACTGGCTGACCACAAACGCTTAGTCCTGTCCTAAAAATACCCCCCCCCCCCAAAAAAAAAAAAACTACACTAATTTAAGCCACTTCAATTTTTAGTGCTGATATTTTTACGTTTAATATTTAACTTTGATTAATTTTAAATATATTGTATACAGCTGCATCATTGGGAACTGATGGGCTGTCGCGTCTCCCTAATGCCGATGGCACAGCCTACATCAAAGCCTTATGTTGTTGTAGCTGCGCCCATGCCGGGGCGCCCGGCTCCAGCGGCAGCAGGGGCGCCTACAGGGGCACCACGTCAAAAAATGGCACTGCAAAATTGGCTTTGGGGGCGACATCACACGATATTTGCTTGTACGGGCGCCTATTGTCCGGTTTAGAGGGCACCGGTTCCGCACCATGGGGTGGCATTTGCCTCTATAGGGGCGCCTAATGTCTGACTTTCAGGGCGCCCTTCCTGTCCCTCTGGCGTGATTTGCTTCTAGAAATGCTCATGACCCAATGTCCAAGGGCGCCTGTACTGTGGGGGGGGGGGGGGGGGGGGGAGGCGCAAATTGCACCTTACATGGAAATATTCACCTTTTGATTTATTTATCTGCGTTTTTATGTGACACATGTATATCAAATATATCAAATATATCAAATATATCAAATATATCAAATATATCAAGTATATCAAATTGATCGTGCCTCAATTTAAAAGTGAAATAACAACTTTTTATATCTCAAACATTATATTTGGGGATTTAAAAAGAAATGTATGTACTTACATATGGTGACGAACAGGTTGATCTATCACTATCTCTGGTTTGAATGTTGATTTGTAAACAATTCATAGGGTCAAAAAGGAAGTAAGTGCGCCAAGAAGCGTGACAACGTCCCTGATTGGTCGACGAAACAAATCACCGACACTAAATAGCTCGCCGTTGTGTGCATAAGTGAACTTCCGATTTAATTACCGTGCGGGCGCGAAGCGCCCGTGAGGTTTCTTGTCAACTTACTAGACAAATTTACATTTGACCCGGCCCGACCCGGCCATACAGACGCCTTTCGGAAGCTAATAACTTTGCAACCACTGCTTCTATTGATATCGGATTGTCACCATTGGATAGGACCATCAAATCAATTTCGATTTTGTTATGGTGCGTGTTCTGATAGGGGTGGTACCACAGCGCCACAGGGTGCAGTACCACAGCAAAATAAGCCTGCCTGGTTTCGAGTCAGAATTTTGATTGGCTATTGCTGCAAACCAGGTGTTTAACCCTCGCATGTGCAGTGTGCAGCGTCCGATCAGTGCAGGGGGTGTCACCTCTATAGTGGTCAAAAGGCCCGGCTCGGAGGGCGGGGCGTCCCGGCGGTGACGTATGAAGGGGTCGGCGGTGCTATTGGCTTGTGGCCGCGGTGCGGTGGGCGGCTGGAGCGCCACCTGTGTGGGCGGGTAATTCAGGAAGTGCGAGTGCCTCGCACATTTATCGGACGTGATCTCTTCGGGTGTCAGCTATCCATGGTCGGGTGCCAATTGGATTTATCATTGCGAGAGAAGGAAAACATTCCCCTTCTGGCGCGTGCTGTGACCGACACAGACATTGGAGCGACTTTATATTTTTTCCCGTAGATCGTCACAAAGCTTGAAACTGTCGCGTGTGCAAATTTCACCCTAATCGGTGCTTCCGTCTGTGCTGTGCGTGTGGCTAAAGAAATGAGGACACACGAACAGACAGACAGACGTACGGCTAGCAAATTAGTGATATAGACAGGCGGTCTCCGCTTGCTACGCTGCGTGAAGAGGCGACGCCGTTGGCGTCGGTGGCAAGCTTTGCCGACCCGAATTACGCCGACCAAAAAACAGGCATTACAGCGTTTTATTTATTTAGCGCCTAGCGGCCCCGCTCAGCTAAGGTCCCATCGTAGTTCGAGCTAATGCTAAAATCTTTTTTCAAGCGCCGGCTATTTGGATTGGATTTATATTGCGAGAGAAGGGAAACATGGCCCCTTCTGGCGCGTTTCACGGCAAAAAGCCGTGAATCATCACAAAGCTTGAAGCTGTCGTGTGTTAAAATTTCACCGTCATCGGTGCTGCCATCTGTGCTGTTCGTGTGGCTAAAGAAATGAGGACACATACACAGACAGATACACAGACAGACGCACGGCTAGAAAATTAGTGATTGAGATGTTAAAGGAAGGGTTTTCCGTCAACCACTGACTGGCCATAGCCGTCAACTTGCTTCCCTGACTTTCATCTTCTTGATGTTATGTTAATGATTGACCGTATCCCTACTACGCGCTGACTTTCATCTTCTTGATGTGATGTTAATGATTGATCGTATCCCTACTACGCGCTGACTTTCATCTTCTTGATGTGATGTTAATGATTGATCGTATCCCTACTACGCGCTGACTTTCATCTTCTTGATGTGATGTTAATGATTGATCGTATCCCTACTACGCGCTGACTTTCATCTTCTTGATGTGATGTTAATGTTTGGTCGTATCCCTACTACGCGCTGACTTTCATCTTCTTGATGTGATGTTAATGATTGATCGTATCCCTACTACGCGCTGACTTTCATCTTCTTGATGTGATGTTAATGATTGATCGTATCCCTACTACGCGCTGACTTTCATCTTCTTGATGTGATGTTAATGATTGATCGTATCCCTACTACGCGCTGACTTTCATCTTCTTGATGTGATGTTAATGATTGATCGTATCCCTACTACGCGCTGACTTTCATCTTCTTGATGTGATGTTAATGATTGATCGTATCCCTACTACGCGCTGACTTTCATCTTCTTGATGTGATGTTAATGATTGATCGTATCCCTACTACGCGCTGACTTTCATCTTCTTGATGTGATGTTAATGATTGATCGTATCCCTACTACGCGCTGACTTTCATCTTCTTGATGTGATGTTAATGATTGATCGTATCCCTACTACGCGCCGACTTTCATCTTCTTGATGTGATGTTAATGATTGATCGTATCCCTACTACGCGCTGACTTTCATCTTCTTGATGTGATGTTAATGATTGATCGTATCCCTACTACGCGCTGACTTTCATCTTCTTGATGTGATGTTAATGATTGATCGTATCCCTACTACGCGCTGACTTTCATCTTCTTGATGTGATGTTAATGATTGATCGTATCCCTACTACGCGCTGACTTTCATCTTCTTGACGTGATGTTAATGATTGATCGTATCCCTACTACGCGCTGACTTTCATCTTCTTGATGTGATGTTAATGATTGATCGTATCCCTACTACGCGCTGACTTTCATCTTCTTGATGTGATGTTAATGATTGATCGTATCCCTACTACGCGCTGACTTTCATCTTCTTGATGTTATGTTAATGATTGATCGTATCCCTACTACGCGCTGACTTTCATCTTCTTGATGTGATGTTAATGATTGATCGTATCCCTACTACGCGCTGACTTTCATCTTCTTGATGTGATGTTAATGATTGATCGTATCCCTACTACGCGCTGACTTTCATCTTCTTGATGTGATGTTAATGATTGATCGTATCCCTACTACGCGGCCGAGTATACCGAAAGACGTTCCCTGTCAATCGCTGCCCGACCCTTTCTTCCCCTCCCGCACGCCGGTCTCGTGTCCCGGGCCGCCGGACCTTAAAGACGTCACAATAGACCGCGCACCGCACGCCGCCGAGGCGGCTGGTGACTCTACCCTATTATACGGCCCTGGATCAGTGCGTGACCGTGCAGGGAGGGGTACAACCCCCTTCCCCCCCATAGCGTTTCGCCCCTAATTGAGCTAGAGCTTCGATTAAAAAACGATCGATTTGCTTGCCACGAGAGGAAGCCATTGACACCCGATTGTAAGGTCCTAGGTCATTAGGTGACCTCTGAGGTCATGTCAATGACCCAAAAGTCAACCAAATTGTAAATGCGTATAAATTGAATTTGATCGAGCTAGAATCGCGAATGAGCATATAATAGTGCTAAATGGGTGCCAAATTTGAAATCAGCGTCACAAAATGTCCTAGAAACTGCCAAATTCCAAAAAGGTCATGGCAGGTTATTTGAGGTCAGTGACCTCGGTTGACCTGTGGGGCGCATGACCCCAGTGGAACATATAATTATGTAAAATGGATCCCATATTTGAAATCAGCGTCACAAAATGTCCTAGAAGCTGCCAGAAGCCAAAAAAGTAATATGAGATAATCGGAGGTCAGTGACCTCGGTTGACCTCTAAAAAGGTCAATCGAGGCCACGATCTCAATGGAAACCACAACTGTCACCTGTAAACCCCTGTGCATGTCTCCTGAGCTCCTGAATAACAAACACTGGAAAACTGCACAAGTTACAAGGATCAATACTACGGGACGCCAGTTGCGCCTGACATGACCTTGAAAAACAGGTCATAGATCACGGATCATGTGACCAGAAAGTTCAAAATTTTCAGAATATGTGTCAAATTGTTCAAAAGTACGGTACTGAAAGTTTCATCGTAATCGGTTGATATTTACGCGAGTTATTCCCGAAAAACCGAGGGGTGGCATCCACCCCTCACTGGCGAGGGTTAAGTCAGTACATAACATTTTATATTAATCATGAGTTAGATATAATTATAAACTTGAGATTAAAGGTCAGGCATTTCACCTTGACATTCCTGAATCTACTGATCTGAATGTCCTGCACGTGGATCTGCCTATTTAATTTTCATTGCAAATGAAAATCATGTCTTTGTGATAACCTAATATTGACATTGTTGGACTGATTTGGTGGGCGGGCTTTTATTTTAGAAAAGTGTTCTCGCAAGGTTTCATTTTCGTAAATCACTGATGTTACTGACTATATATCACTGAAATCATGGTGTGTGTTCCATGTCAGATTTGATTGAGAGTTGAGAGTTGAGACACACAACTCCGCCCATTTTGCAATAGTGTCATATACTGATGTTGGAAAATAGGGTTGGCCCATATTTCCATTGGCCATTGCGGATTCCTTTGGGGATCCTTAACCCCAATCATCATCAAGGTCAGAAAGTGTCCTGATCTTTTGACCTTGCCAATCGTTAACCATTGATGTTAGCAAAATCCGTTGTCATGATGAATTTTGTCTTGTTTGAATCATAAGGGAAATAGTTGAGTAAGGCATACATGATCTGATATTGAACAACTCATATAAGGTGATTTGAAACAACCCAAACTTATGATATTTAGGTATTTTAATTGCCACACATGGTCCATGTATACGCTTTTGTATACGCTTCATAGCAAAACTTTGATTTTTTTTGCTGAAATTGTCATCTCTTCTAGGAAATGGTGTACAACATTGGTAGGGCCCAGAGAGGTATTGATAGGGCCCAACTGAACATCGATAGGGCTTGGCCCTACCAGGCCTAGAGAAAACGACGCCCCTCCATTGCTAGGATAATTATTGCAAATTTTGTGAAAATAATAATATGCTTTATCTGAATGGGCCGGACCGGGCCTGAGCCTCAATATTATGAATTTGACCGGGCCTGGTCCGGGCCTGGGCTTGGTGTTCATGGGCCTGGGCCGGGCCGGGCTAAGGGCTAAGGCCTGGGCCGGGCCGGGCTTTCATACATAGGTATGAAATGGGTGGGCAGAAAATGGAGCAGATTGAAAAGGAAAGAGATTTAGGTGTCGTGGTAAACAATAGACTATCAGCGTCAGACCAGGTTGTAGAAGCTAGGAAAAAGGCACTTAGAATGCTAGGGGCCATTAACAGAAATGTTTCCTACAAGAGTGAAAAGGTAATAACAAAACTGTATTGTGCATACGTTAGACCACATTTGGAGTATTGTGTACAAGCCTGGTCTCCAACATATGAGAAAGATTGCTGGTTGTTAGAAAGAGTTCAAAAAAGGGCAACAAAAATGGTTAATTGTCTTGGTAGTTTACCTTATGAAGATAGATTAAAGAAATTGGGTATGTTTTCACTTAGATATAGAAGGCTAAGAGGAGATCTAATTGAAGTCTTCAAATTTGTAAATAGTCAGCATTCTGGATATTTAAAGGGTATGTTTGAGTTCAATAGGGAAAATCGAGGTAGAGGTCATCAGCATAAACTCATTATGAAACAAAGTAGGACTAGGCTACGACAGTCATTTTTCAGTAGAAGGGTTGTAGGACATTGTAATATGCTACCAGGGGATGTCGCTGATGCAGTGACACTTGCTTCCTTCAAAATTAGATTAGATAAATACTTTACAGAGAAGGGATTAGTTCATAAATACTCGTGGGATTAGCCTTCTTTTATGCAGGTAGAGTAAGGTGATTTGAAGGGGCGAGACTGGTGGAGGGGGGGGGGGGGGGGGGGGGGGTGGGGGTGGGTGGGGTGCAACCTCGGATGGGCCCAAGAGGCTCTTTGCTGCACTTTTCTTTTATGTCTTTATGTCTTTAAGGGTTGGTGGGCCCGTGACGAAAACTAGTACAGTGTACCCAGTGTACACTGTACAGTGTTCAGTGGTGGTTACGCCCATGCGGTAGTGGTTATTTAGTTTCATTGTTAGATCGTATTGGATAAGACCAAAAAACTACTGGTTAACACTTAACCCTATTCCTGTCCGGGGGCGAATCGCCCCCCCCCCCTCCCGGATATTTTTCGTGTGCTGCACATTCAATATTGAAGCTAAGGTCTTCAAACTTTCTGACTTTTCCTATCTTTTCATTGCGCATCTGATGGTGTACTTTTTCAAAAAGCTGCCTCATAAGCGTCTCCAGGAGCACTTTTTGGGAGGCTTGTTCGGGCGTTTTTGATACCAGAGGTTTGCATGGTTAAACACTCGTGGAGGGTTATCTTTCTGCAAAATGCAAGACAAAAAGAGGTACTAGTAGACCATTGCAGGGGCTTTCAGATAGCTATCTCAAATTTGCAAAAAAATTATTGTAAATTTCGCAATTTTGAAGAAAAATCTTCTCTTCAAGGTCGTTTTTCAAGATGACGATGACGATCCCAACAGCTGTATCCCCCTCCCGAAATGTGCTTTCTGGTTGTGCGACTGGGCCGAACCTTTTGATTATTCACCACTGTACCTGTCATGATGCACCGAAGCGTTCGGTACCATTCTTATGTCTGCGGGATTTAGCGTTTGCAAGTTATTGGCCGATGTTTCCTTTTCTTCCTTGATAAGCTTTCCTTTAATTATTTTATTCATTGTGAATTTTGTTTACTACCCAAACCTTCAGTGCTGTGAATATGTGGAGTGAAATGCATCGAGTGGTAGTCGATATGATCCGTTAACCCGCGCCCCGCTGGGGTCGACAGCCGAACGCGCCCCGCTGGGGTCGACAGCCGAACGCGCCCCGCTGGGGTCGACAGCCGAACGCGCCCCGCTGGGGTCGACAGCCGAACGCGCCCCGCTGGGGTCGACAGCCGAACGCGCCCCGCTGGGGTCGACAGCCGAACGCGCCCCGCTGGGGTCGACAGCCGAACGCGCCCCGCTGGGGTCGACAGCCGAACGCGCCCCGCTGGGGTCGACAGCCGAACGCGCCCCGCTGGGGTCGACAGCCGAACGCGCCCCGCTGGGGTCGACAGCCGAACTCGCCCCGCTGGGGGGGTAAATTTTACCCCCCCCTCGTATCTTCCGAACTAATGACCGCAGTGGGACGCACAAGATGGCGATCGAAAGCTCTCAAGGAGACGAATATATTGCATACCCGAAATTCTTAAAACAAGGTCACATGGCAGGTAAAATCAGGTCAAAGGTCAAAATTGAGGAATTTGAGTTATTTGGCTATACTTTCCATCCAAAGCCTTAGATTGCGACTATTATCGCACAAGGTGCTCTCAAAGGTATAATGTAATGCATCTTCCGTATAAGCGAAAGTGAACTTGTAAGCAAAGGTCAAGGTCCATGTCAGGTCACAAAAGGTCACAGGTCTACGAAAGTCATGCGACGCATGTTGTATGGGTTATTTTACACGTAAAATTAGATAGTAGCAGTCATTTTCACAACCTGACCCCATATAATGGCCCTCAGGTCAAGGTCAGATCACAACAAAGACAACATTTGAAATTTATTAATATAAATACAGAAGACATGTGTCTAGACCAGCTTTGCCTCAGAAATACAGCGGTGGTATTTATAAGTCTGCATCTTGTCAATAAAAGCCAAAAAATGTAACTTGACAAAATGACGTCATGAGTTACTTATACTAGCCATAAGTTAGTCAAAAATAAAGATATTACTTTGAAATTTGGTTTGGGTATCGTCCATAGTTGCTTCGCTAACATATATTCCGGTTTGTTGAATATCTTTAAAAAAAGATTTTGTGGAAATGAAGAAAAAAGTTTGTTTTTTTGTGTCAAAAACCGAAAAATTCGCACATCCGAGATAAACGTTTTTAAGAGAATGTCATTTCCGTTCCTTTTACGTTTTTGTTTTGCAATTTCTATCAAAACTTGATTTTCTACTCATAGTTTTCAAGTTATTGAGAAAATCCGGGAGGGGGGGGGGCTATAATTTACCCCCCCCCCCCCCCAGCGGAGCGCGGGTTAATTCAACTAGTCGCTCATTAGTCAGGGATATGTCCCATGTCGATGTGCAATGCGCAGTCCTTGCACGAGCGTGCCGCTGTGCGGGTGTATGTTTGAAGTTGTCAAAGCTGTATTTTTTCGATTTAAAACAAACGAAAAAAAATGAATTGCCCGTTGCGTAACGTCGACATTTATGTCTTGATTCGTCGATATAATTCGTCTATATGTAATTATAACTCGTCGATGCATGTTTCACCACCATTGACCGGGCATTGCAAATGTCTTCCCATCAGCAATAACGCTGTTTCGCACGCTTTGACAACTTTTCTGGCATAAAACCCATGCTCCCAATATGGAAGGATTGGTAGTAAGTTCACTTGCTCTTTTTATGTGAAAGAGGGGCAGGAAAATTAAGCAAGTGAAATCTAGGAAGTTCATGGGATTTGCGCCCCTCTAGGCCGGGGCGCCCCCTCCTCTGGGTATGGCGCTGGGTATAGTGAAGAAAATGTACACCGTCTACACAAGGTGGGGTCATGTGTTCTACAAGGCGGAAAAGTTCGGCCTACCAGCTCCCGTGTCAGCTCAGTCGAGAGACTGCGAGAGCTGGGGCTCCCAGTAAAACAGTGATGCTTCACTCGTGTGTACATTCCTGTGATTCCTATCATGTGAACCTGCTTCTTTTGATTTTTCCCAAATGTTCGTGTGTTTGCTTTGTGTTCATGCATTTTCCCCAAATGTTTGTATTGTACATCAGTCGCATCGCATCTTGTGTATTCAGAGTATACAAACTTGGTTGCTCGCAGAACAGTTTTTCTTGATTGTTAAAGTTACTAACGTTACTGTCCCTAGACATGTTTCCCGGATATTTGCTTCGCAATTTCCTTTTTGCTTTGGTACTGGTCCGTGTTTTGTTTGCACACAGTTGGCACGCGTGGGTGGACCACGTTTGACTCCTCTGGCGGGGGCGGCGGCGGTGGCGGCGGCGGCGGCGGCGGCGGCGGGGGCGGCGGCGGTGGCATGACGGCGGCGGTGGCTGTGGCGTTGGTACTGGTTGCCTTGCTCGCGCGAGTGTCGGCGGCTCCCGCGCGCCTCTGCTCTTCCGACCGGCCGGCTCTCCGATCCCGGCGTCTGCCGGCGCCGACGCGTGAGAGGCACGTTTGCAGCGTTCTCCTCTCCATCCTCCTTGCAAGAAGTAAGAACTACTGTACCGCACACACACTCACACTTCATTATATATGCACATCTGTACACACAGCTCATCAGCTCTCAGTTACCTGCACGCAAACAGATGGGTATACACACACGCTGACTGCACCTTTTCAGACACAAATATATGTATAAATGACTGATCTACAGATCATGTCAATGAACTGCAGAGGACTGTCAGGACAAGACAAAAGAAGAGACGTGTTAAATTACCTGAGGCATTCTAGATTTTACATCATATTTTTACAAGACACACACGTTTCCTTGAAATCAATAAGTAATTTGGATGCGATGTGGCCCGGAAAATGCTACCACTCTTGTAAAACATCAAACAGTAGAGGAACTTCGATATTGATAAGACGAAACATACAACACGATATCATATCTGAACAATACGGACGTGATGGAAATTACATCGCCATCGTCTGCAAAATTTATAATCATATTTACACGCTTATAAGTATTTATGGACCAAACGAAGATTGCCCTTCGTTCTTCAAAGAAATCGGTCAACAGTTGCAACAGTGCCCTCAAGATAACGTTATCATTGCCGGTGACTTCAATTTCGTGATGGATCACCACAATGACTCGAACTACGTGAACGATAACAATGTATATGCTAAAATGGAATTCAAGAGAATAAAACAGACTCATAGCTTAGTAGATATTTGGAGGCAACTCTATCCCAACAGCAAATAATGCACTTGGCTGAAACGTAACCCCATGAAATTTGGCAGAATTGACATAATATTTATAAGTGATCATTTAGTCAATTGCATAGGCGAAGCCAGTATTACATCCGGTTACAGGACCGACCATAACAGTGTAACCGTATCCGTGCAAAAAAAAGCAGATGAACCACGCGGGCCCGGGATATGGAAGTTCAATGATTCGTTGTTGCAAGATGAAAATTACGTATTTACAATTAAAACGTATTACGTATTTACAATTAAATCAATTACCATGGAGACGGTGAAGCAATATGCAAATCCAATTTATGCAGAATCGTTTTGATCTAATCATCTAAAATTTGGAGAGGTACAGTTCACAATATGTATTAAACTACTCTACGAAACATTATTAATGCTGATTAGAGGCGAAACCGTTAAATATTCTAAGCGAAAGGCGAGAAAAACTCGTGAGGAAGAGCAAACGGCAATTGCGCATATCAACCAAATGCGAGAAGCATTTGCATTAAGTGGAGAGGAACGCGATGCAGACAATCTTATATCAGCTCAAGAACAACTCAAAAGGATCAGGAAACCAAAAACCCAAGGACTCATTACTAGGTCAAGGGTACGATGGTACGACGAAAGAGAGAGAGATGTACCAAGTATTTCTTGTTACTCTAGAAAGGAAATGGAAAACGCAAATCAGTGCAAATGCTTCATTACGACGGTCAAATAATCACAAAGAAGAGGCAAATTATTTCAAAATTTAGCGAGCAACTTGGTGAACGGTACAGCGCCGGTGCTAACGATAATAATTCAAACGTAACGGAATTCATTTATATCCCGAAGAAAATTAAACCTTTGTGCGACATTACAAAGATGCCTGAGGTTATAACTCGAAAACCGTTCGACGGACGGGGCTGAAAATTTCACAGCGTGAATGTACGGCCCAGATAACCCCCGATACCTAGTTCAATCGAAATGTGAGAAGTAGGATGTTATGGTTTGATCGATCTGACGTGGACAGCACCGGGTGACCTCTGGTCACGTGACCTTGAGGTCACAGAGCGACTACAGGGCTGATGTATATACTAGAAAGCAGGTCGCCGAGATACCTAAGCATAATGCCGTTTAATTGAGCTCTCTAGCACAATTATGCGCTAAGTTATTACTAAAGACGTGCTGGAGACCATGATTTTTCCAAATACAAAAATATAAATATTATATTTAGAAGAAAAAAAAACTCACCAATTTTTTCAACATCGAAGGTTTATGTATCGATGTCCATTCTGGCATGGGAAAAATCCGAATTTTAAAAGACCACATTATAAAATCACGTGATTTGACCTGAGATCACGTGTTGAAATATCAAAATTTCCGAATTTCCAAAAATTATTACATCATAATAATCTATTGTTCCTGATGATTTTGGTGATTACCGAGCGGGCGCGAAGCGCCCGTGAGGTTTCTCGTCAACTTACTAGACAAATTTATATTTGACCCGGTCCGAACCGGCCCGACACGGCAGAACAGACGCTTTTCGGAAGCTAATAACTTTGCAACCACTGCTCCAATTGAGATCGGATTTTCACCATTGGATACACTGACAGACATCGGAGACTCTTGAGAGTTCTCAGAGACCATAAAGGGGTCGATTTAGTCTCTGCAGAGAACTTTCGAGGGGGTCTTTTGGTCTCAAGATTATCTTGTTTTGTCAAGGTTCTCAGCGTGAACTATTTAGTCTTGCTTGAGCATGCCTGAAAAACGTCTGGGAGCCGGCCGGGATTGAACCGGGGACCCTTCACATGTTAAGCGAGCGCTCTACCAATGAGCTACGGCGTGGCTTATACCATAACAAGCAAAAAGACGGTACCAACCAAGGCAATTGCTGGGTGAGGTTGATACTTACCGACTTTCTGTGTATTAATATTGTTTGGTTAACAAATGATGGTATGCAAGTAATATTTACAAATCAAAACGATCGAAAAAATAATAGTTATTCGGTATTTACTTTAATAAAAGTCGGTTTCCGTCGTTGCGATTACAGCGACACCTGCAGTGCTATGGTGGCGCCATCTGTATGGAATGAATTCAATTTCAGGATTATCTCAGGAGATCATCCACTGTTCTCAACAGGTGACTGCTAAAACATCCCGGGGGTCCATCCTCGATCGCGACAGACTTTTCTAATTCGTTGACTGCATGATGGTCTCAGATACATATCATTGTCAGCTGGAGACATATTTACTCTCAACAACCAACGCGGAGACCATGTAGATGTGTCAGGCGAGACCATCCACTGAAAGGTCTCAAAATGGAAACCGTGCAGGTTTCTCAGGGAAGAGCATTCAGCAAAAGTTCTCAAAAGTGTTTCTGAGTGTAGGTCCTTCAAATAAATTTCGTTTTTGGTATGGTGCGTTCTGATAGGGGTGGTACCACAGCGCGTGGCAGTTGGCACACGCAAACGTCGAAATGAACAAACGTCATTCTTGATAAAAAATGGCTTTATTAATCTAAGCATTAATGTATACGATGAAGCATGCAGTGCTCAAGACGTACTCCCTTTTGGTGGATTCGAGAAAGGAGATCATGAACAATTGAATACAACTTAATTTTTATGTTGGCATGCATTGAGGCCTGGCAATTTTTCTGGAGGATTAAAAGGACTGAAATAAAAGCATGCCCGTTCGGCCATCGCCCAAAAAGGCGTTTTACTGGTATATAAGTTTATATGACTAGCATGCTTACTGAGCGGGCGCGAAGCGCCCGTGAGCTTTCCCGTCAACTTACTAGACAAATTTACATTTGACCCGACCCGAACCGGCCCGAACCGGCCCGAACTGACCGTACAGACGCTTTTCGGAAGCTAGTAACTTTGCAACCACTGCTCCGATTGAGATCGGGTTTTGACCATTGAATAGGATCATCAAATCAATATTGATTTTTGTATGGTGCGTTCTGATAGGGGTGGTGCCACAGCAAGTGCCACATGCAAATGTCGAAATGAACAAAAATAACTATTGATCAAAAATGGCTTGATTTATCTAAGCATTAATTTATACGATGAAGCATGCAGCGCTCAGGACGTACTCCCTTTTGGCGGATTCGAGAAAAGAGATCATGACAAATGTAATACAACTTATTTTGTATGCAGTTTGTCCCAGGGAAGCAACAGATACCGCCCGGTTACCGCTGATTAAGGCGTTTTACTGTTTTATATGGGAGATATTGTCCGCTGAAAACTTAAGTTTTGCTTGACATTACAAAGTTGCCCGAGGCTGTAACTAGAAAACCATTTGACGGACGAGGCTGAAAAGTCCAAAGTGTAAATCAACAGCCCAGATAACCCCAGACACGTAGTTTTATCGAAATATGAGGTGTAGTGTGTTATTTAGAGATTGTTTTGGTCAATCTGTTCTGGAATGCCCCAATTGCCCCCCCCCCCCTCCAACGACAAATCGGTAGGCAAATACATATCTCCCCAACCGTTCCGGGAGGTTGTGATTTTTGTTCCGGGAAAGCGAGATTGCCCCCCCCCCCCTCAACGAACGAAAAAGACCTTTCTGCTGACGACCCGACACCACCTCCCCCCCCCCTCCGGTCAACAACTTTTTGCTGACGAAAGGGAGCGAATATCCTGCCCCCAAACTCGAAACCTAGATCCGCCACTGCTGTAACGCTGTCAACCATACAGCCTGCAATGCAATATCGAACCGAACTCAGACATTAATCTGTGAACAATGGTCGCCGATTTATAGCCAATAAGTGCATACGTCATTTGGCTTCATGCGATCTATGTTTGATATGTCACCATTTGACGCGTGGTTCACGGTTATCCCGTGAATGTGATCTGGATGAGGTCCAATTCTGCAACGTCGTTGACGTTCACAATGCCATTCTGGTACTCAAATTATCATAATAGTTATCCGGTAAGCATTTAATTATAATAATAGTAATCTAGCAAGCGTTGATTTGGACTACATTGATTATTATATATCGCGGGACATGAGCATCCTAGTGCAAGGCGGCCCGGGGACAGCCTCGTGTTTGGTATTCACTGGGTCAGTGCCGGGTCACGCTGGCAGCACACCGCAGGCTCGCCCTCCACGGCGGCTGAAATTTGGCCCCAGCGATGCCCCGTCTGGGATGCTCTGCGCAGCGTTTCTGAATGCGATGCGCTTCCATGGTGGCGCTGCAGAGCGGTGCGGCCCGCTGATGTATTATGCATGATACGCTCTGACCAACAGGGATGGTGCCCGTGACGTAGGCCACCCCGTGAACCCTGCGGCGCCCGACTGAAGCCCGCGGCCCGACTGAACCCCGGTCACCAGCCCGACTGAACCCCGGACACCAGCCCGACTGAACCCCGGTCACCGGCCCGACTGAACCCCGGACACCGGCCCGACTGAACCCTGCGGCGCCCCGACTGAAGCCCGCGGCCCGACCGAACCCCGGCCACCGGCCCGACTGAAGCCCGCGGCCCGACTGAACCCCGGTCACCAGCCCGACTGAACCCCGCGACCCGGCCCAACTGAACCCCGGACACCGGCCCGACTGAACCCCGGACACCGGCCCGACTGAGTCCCGGACACCGGCCCAACTGAACCCGGGACACCGGCCCGACTGAACCCCGGTCACCGGCCCGACTGAGCCCCGGACACCGGCCCAACTGAATCCCGGACACCGGCCCGACTGAACCCCGGTCACCGGCCCGACTGAAGCCCGCGGCCCCGGCTGAACCCCGGACACCGGCCCAACTGAACCCCGGACACCGGCCCGACTGAGCTCCGGACACCGGCCCGACTGAACCCCGGACACCAGCCCGACTGAACCCCGGTCACCGGCCCGACTGAACCCCGGACTCCAGCCCGACTGAATCCCGGACACCGGCCCGACTGAACCCCGGACACCAGCCCGACGGAACCCCGGTCACCGGCCCGACTGAACCCCGGACACCGGCCCGACTGAGCCCCGGACACCGGCCCGACTGAACCCCGGACACCAGCCCGACTGAACCCCGGACACCGGCTGAACCCCGGACACCAGCCCGACTGAACCCCGGACACCGGCCCGACTGAGCCCCGGACACCGGCCCAACTGAACCCCGGACACCAGCCCGACTGAACCCCGGACACCGGCCCGACTGAACCCCGGACACCAGCCCGACTGAACCACGGACACCAGCCCGACTGAACTGAACCCCGTTCACCAGCCCGACTGAACCCCGGACACCAGCCCGACTGAACCCCAGTCACCGGCCCGACTGAACCCCGGACACCAGCCCGACTGAACTGAACCCCGTTCACCAGCCCGACTGAACCCCGGACACCAGCCCGACTGAAACCCCAGTCACCGGCCCGACTGAACCCCGGACACCGGCCCGACTGAACCCTGGTCACCAGCCCGACTGAACCCCGCGACCCCGGCTGAACCCCGGACACCAGCCCGACTGAACCCCGGACACCAGCCCGACTGAGCCCCGAACACCGGCCCAACTGAACCCCGGACACCGGGCCCAACTGAACCCCGGACACCGGCCCGACTGAACCCCGAACACCGGCTGAACCCCGGACACCAGCCCGACTGAACCCCAGTCACCGACTGAACCCCGGACACCGGCCCCGACTTAACCCCGCGGCCCCGGCTGAACCCCGGTCAACGGCGAGGTGGAGGCCGCTGGCCGGCCGGTGCGGCCGGTTCACCAGCCTCTCCCGATTTAGTTTCACCAGCCCGCCTCTCCCGGATAAGTTCAGGTACCTCACGGCCTCATGAGAATAGCCGACGCCTGGCGTTTTGTCGGCGCTATTTCTGGACTAACTCGGGCGGTGGCCGGTGGCTCTCATCGCGTCCCATCCGTCTCCAGCGCGGCACGTTTGACTTACGTCGATAGCGCCGGGACCGCCGCAGAGCTGGCCAGATAGCGCCGCTCCGCTGAGCGCCGTCCGTCCGTCCGGCCGGGCCGACCGACCGAGTCGAGAGGACCGCATGGCCGCCGAGGCCGCCGGCAGGCGACCAGTCGATCAATTCGGACGATTTGTCCGACCGTCACTGCGACGCGGCGCCAGCCGTGCGACCACCATGTAAAATATTCGCCGCCGCCGCCGCAGCGCAGCGCAGCTGAGGAATTGTCGCCTCACGGCACCATAAATCGCTGTGGCCAGATCCGCAGCGCTGCCAGACGGATGGTGCTGCCAGCTTAATCTGCATACGGACGTGCCGGGTGACTGGTGGCGGGCGGGCCGGCCGGGGTGGTGCCCGGTGGGGCGGGGTGTTGTCGGGGCGGGACGGGGCGGGACGGGACGGGGCGGGCCGGGGCGGGAAGGGGTGGTGCCGGGTGGGCCGGGGTCGTGCCGGGTGGGGCGGGGTGCTGCCGGGATGGGCCGGGACGGGCCGGGGTGGTGCCGGGCGGGCCGGGGTGGGCCGGGGCGGGCCGGGACGGGACGGGGTGGGCCGGGACGGGCCGGGACGGGACGGGCCGGGGCGGGCCGGGACGGGACGGGACGGGACGGGACGGGACGGGACGGGACGGGACGGGACGGGACGGGACGGGACGGGGCGGGAAGGGGTGGTGCCGGGCGGGCCGGGGTGGGCCGGGACGGGACGGGGCGGGGCGGGCCGGGCCGGGCCGGGACGGGACGGGGCCGGCCGGGGCGGGAAGGGGTGGTGCCGGGCGGGCCGGGGTCGTGTCGGGGTCGTGCCTGGTGGGGCGGGGTGTTGCCGGGGCGGGCCGGGGCGGGACGGGGCGGGCCGGGACGGGACGGGACGGGACGGGGCGGGGCGGGGCGGGGCGGGGCGGGGCGGGGCGGGGCGGGGCGGGGCGGGCCGGGACGGGACGGGGCCGGCCGGGGCGGGAAGGGGTGGTGCCGGGCGGGCCGGGGTCGTGTCGGGGTCGTGCCTGGTGGGGCGGGGTGTTGCCGGGGCGGGCCGGGGCGGGGCGGGGCGGGGCGGGGCGGGGCGGGGCGGGGCGGGGCGGGGCGGGGCGGGGCGGGGCGGGGCGGGGCGGGGCGGGGCGGGGCGGGGCGGGCGGGCCGGGGCAGAGCGGGGTTGAGACGGCGCCGTTTTTTTTTCCCCCGGAGCGGCCTAAATCCATGTTCCGGGGGGGGGGGGATTACTTCTGGCAATTTGCCAGGAAAAGAATTACGTTAACCGGTTTATGTGAACCCGGAGCAAGCTAGAGAATAGAGTATCTATTTTACGTTAAGTGAATTGTTCAAAGTAAATATAATGTCTACCTTACGTTAAGTATTTCGTTCAATTGACACACATACACTTGGACATACACTTGTGAAAAGGTGTCAGTGTTGATGGAGCCGAGGCGCCATCATTGCAGCAACGGGAGACTGTTGCCAGTTCCCTGGCTCCGACACCCCGGCGAGACCTGGTTGTGGGATGTATTTAGCTGGGAGAAAAGTCCTAAATAATTATACAAAACAGCGCCTAACGCAAAGGGGAAAAACCTGCGCAGAGAGCCAAAATTGTGCTGGGCAAAAAAAAACTGTTTTTATTTGATTAACTAATCGTGTTTGGTTAAAGAAAATCAAAGAGGAAGCCAATCAATTCAGGATAATACCTAACAGCGTTTGAAGATTCAATGTGATTCGATTGTGTCGCGTGCAATCAATGATTTGCTGGCGTTTGACATTGTGCACAGGACAATTAATAAGTAAGTGTTTAATTGTAGAACGCGGATAACCTGGGCAGTGTTGGCAATTTAGGGGCGGAAGGTTGTCGAGAATGTAATAATGCGTAATTTTTGTATGACCGAGGCGGAGGCGTGCTAATACTATTTCTTTATCTCTATAATTCTGGTGACTAGATATGAAATGTTCGACTTTTGTTTTGATTGGATGCAGGTGAAAATGCGGAAAAGCGTCCCACTCGCGCTGGCGCAATATGTTAAATTGTTGGTTTATGTAATTTAAAACGTCTGATAAAGGGCTTGGAAGATGGTTTTCTGGAGGAGATTGTAAACTTAATTTTGCGAGTCTGTCGGCTTCCTCGTTTCCCGGGACGCCGGCGTGTCCCGGGATCCAGAGGAACTTAATTGTGATTTGCTTGCTATGTAATTATTTTATTAGCTGTCGAATTTTGAAGACTATCGGGTTTCTGGAGTCACGAATTGAGGAAATGGCAAAGAGCGAGGCGGACGAATCTGTGCATATAACTACTTATTTAAGTTTTTCCGTCCTAATATATATCAAGGCTAATACAATTGCTGATAATTATGCTGTAAACACGCTATTTCTATCTGGGAGGCGGAAGTTATTGTGATTTATGTTCGTGTGGTAAGCACCGCCGGTTCGACCGTCGTCCCGGGAGTCGTCAGTGTATGTGCAGCTAGTTGTAGGTTGAACGAACATGCGAAAACTGGCTATTGCGCATGCGCGCCGACTGAAAGCATAGACCTAACTTGGCAGCTAGGCGGAGAGGGTATCTTTGCTAAATCCGCAAGCCATTGGACTTTAACTTCAGTGTTTGTAACTTATTTACACTTCACACTTGGTATTTGTATGTAGTACCGTGTACACTTCTATAGTTTGTGCAGCAGTGGCTGAAGGTGGGTGGTTGGGTATGCGGTCTAAGCAATGCATCATATGTGTATGGTTATTTTCCCACACTGATAGGCAGCATAGGAGTTAGGACAGTATATTTATATTTAAGTTTAAGTTTAACCTTATTACTGTCAGGCTAAAAAAATATACACCAATTTTGGGGGTCCGGGGGGCGACTGCCCCCCCCCCCCCCAGGAGGGCCGCAGCGCAGCGAGTGAATGCGAGTGAGCGGAGCGTTCTAAACGTGGGGCCCTGCGTCCGTAATCGCTGTAGGTAAAGGTTAGGTCAGGTTTGATTATGGTCTATTATATTACGCCAACGGCTCATTTGCGCTACAAATGGGTATCATATTTGGAATCAGCACATCAACACACTTTAGAAAATGCAAAAGTTATGCATGAAACAGAGGTGCATAATCTTACGCACTCGCACACGTGCGAAGGTGACAGTTTTCGCCAAAACGATGGGATTTTGTGACAAATTTCAATGAAAAAGTGATCAGATGACAATATAGTATTCTTCACAAAATGTTGTGATTAGGTCACTAATCGATGAATATTGGTAAAAAATAAGTATTTTGGGTGCCAAGATATATTATATATCAGCTACGCGAATGGTAAAGGAATTCCCTACGGTGCCAAAACTCAGCCAAAACTGGATGTTGCACGCTACATAATCTTACGCACACGGTCAGTGGACCTATTCCTTCAACATTGTGACATTCACAAAGTTCGCCCACATCGATTGTCACAAAGGTGACAATGTGACACCTTCACCACTATACAATTTCCTTCACATTTGGCTCTCGTTCACAAGCTGCCAGTCGATTGATGTAAACCAGCAACGCATGGGCCCCAAAGGCCGAGCAAATATATGAAGGATAATTGTTTATTTAGTAATGATCAGCATGGTTTCCTTTCAAACCATTCCACGTCTACAGCGCTCCTGTCCATGACAGACGAAACTATTAAGGGAATGGATAGATCAGAAATTTATTTACTAGCTCTATTGGATTTGAGTCGTTGTTTTGATGTTGTCGACCATAGCACTATTCTGAAAGAATTAGAGCTTTTACAGGTCAGAACTGGATGGTTTAAAAGCTACCTTGAAGGTCAAACTCAAAAAGTGCGCGTAGGGAAAAGTCTATCCAAATAATTACCAATATCAATAGGCTGCTTCCAGGGTACAGTTTTAGGAAGTTTGTTGTTTAACAACTTAAGTAATGACATTGCATCTTACATCCCGTCTTCTATTAGTGGCTTCCGCGTCACTCTCATTCGATATGCAGATGACACACAATTAGCTATTACGGGACCACGTGACCAAATACGAGACATGGAGAGTGCCATGGAGCACGTTCTAGGCATTTTGAGCAACTGTTTTTTGCAAAACGGGATGATGGTTAATGCAGCTAAAACAGAACTGATAGTATGTGGTGACAGGCGGCAGATTGCTCGGATAGGAATTATGCCGAAGGTGAGATTTATGGGTGAGGACCTGTTGTGCTCGGAAAGTGTTAAGAATTTAGGTATGATTATGGACTCAACTCTGTCGTGGCAACCGCACGTGAAACATGTCATACACCGATGTTTTGGTATTCGTATCGGAATCCTCCATGCCAAACACGTTCTGCCAGCTTCTGTCCTGCCTCGTGTAGTGGATTCTCTTGTGATCTCTCACATTAGATATTGTACTCAAGTATATGGTAGTGCTAGCAAAAGTGTAATTCAGGAACTTCAAAAGGTGCTCAACTTTGCTGCACGAGTCATTTCTGGTCGCCGGAAATACGATCATGTTTCAGATGTCCTAAAGGAGTTAGGCTGGCTCACTGTTCCGAAACTTGTAGAATATTTTGATTTATGTATGATGCACAAGATTTTAACATTAAACCTGCCGGTCGGACTGCGCCAAAGCCTGTCATTTAACCATCAATCGGGCTTGGGACAAACGCGACAATCATCTCACCTATCGCTTGTTCGTCCCCGCAACAACCATGGAAAGCGCACCTTCATATACCGTGGATCCAAACTGTACAATCGCTATGCCATTGACAATCATCTACATCGTCTTAGTGTGTGTACTTTTAAAAGGCATGTAAGAGAGATATTGATTGAAGCTTCTTGATCTATTGACGCAGCTTCTTGACAATTGTTTGCGACGCAAATGTTGTGCTACACCAATGTATGACGAAGGTATTAAAATAGCCCTATTGTGTGGAAATACCTGATGACGTGAAATAAATAAATAAATAAACGTGCTTGGTCCTGTTTTATATGTTATTTGTATCTTGCTGGAACTTATTGCTATATTTGAGATGCAAGTTGAAGTGTTTATTAGAACCTTATTTACAAGAAGTCTGGTTAACTGGAGTGATAAAGGAATCTTCTCACATCAACATTGAGCATATTCTCAGCAATTTCAGTTGGTGAATTCATGAATTTGCCTTGGAACATTGCAAATAATTTTGCTAATATATCTTCGCTGTTATTGGAATGCAACTCAGTGATAAGCACAACTGTGTATATCAGTGCCATTCCTTTGAATTATGTGCTCATTTGATATAGAACTTGCCACTGGATTAAACCATTCTTTTTCGGGACAACACCAAACCAAACTTGCATCTTCCTGCTCACTCCACTGTTCATGCACTGTTGACACACATTTTAAATGACACATTTCTGAGTTAATGCTTAAAACAAAAACAAAATCATCACACAGTATTGGATGAAAATGTTTGTTCCCACACAGCTCAAGCTGGGCCTGGACCAGTGGTCTGCCGAACATTGCTGATAATGGGTGTTTTATTTAAATTATTTCTGCTGAGTTGATGTGTACTAATTTTACTTCTGCAGAATGGGGCAACATTTGTGTTAGGAAGATTTGAAGAGCATAAGCAAAACAGATCACTCTTTAAACCATAACAATAATAAATGAAAGCTAGACACCCCCTCAGGTTTTTCGCGGATAGCGGAAAAACGGCGAAGTGCAGCGCCGCCATTTTTGGCACAGCTGTTTGTGCATCAATTGTCCATATTATGTAAACAACAACTCGGGTCATCTTAGGTCAGCTCACCAGACCAGGTCACGTGACCCCACCTCCCAAAAAACTTGTGGTTGTACCACAGTCACAGTTTTTGGATGATCAGTTTTACACTTACAGGATTTCATAAGGTCACATATATCTACAATTCGTGTATCTTGGATTTTTAATATCAGCGACCTAAGGTCGGTTTAATTTCGTGACCTCCCCATTATAAGTCTAAGGAGAAATATTCAAATGCTTCTATTCTAAGGAGACGCAAGATAGCAGTCTAATTCCTTCTGAATCATGTTATTATAGAACATTCTTGATGACCTAGGTGCCATTTTTGTTCAGTGACCCCTACAGTGTGTTGGCGAGACAAGAACGATGGCGTCACAATTATTGCCTTGCCGTTATTAGGTAAAAAGCTATTCGTGATAAACGTTTTTTAAGCCTTTTTGACATTTGATGAGCTTTCGAGCCTCAATTGTTTAACTGAGCTCACATTTGAGGACACCATGGCGATTCCGTTTTTCAAGAGCTTTCCATTGCTTTTTTTCGTTTGTTCGTAGCTATCATAGTTACTGTGATATCTGGGGGTTTCTGGAGCGAAGTCCTAAAACTTTAAAATCTGACCTTTGATGACCTCTGGTGACCTCAATATTGACTTGAGGAAAAAAACATATAAATTACCTTCCAATGTGCTTGTCGGGAGCTTTTGAACCCTTTTCCGCGTCTTTCTAGCTCTTTTAGTTTTCGAGTTAAATGGGTGGGTCCCAGGACATTGAAGTCCACTGTCCTGACAGTGGACCTCCATTGAAAATACACTAGCACCCCGGCCCGCCCCCGGGGGAAACGACTGTCCGGAAGTCCCGCACCGTGCCGGGGGTGGGGCGTTTAGACGCCTCCCCTAAGGTTTTTCGAGGATATAAAAAAGTATGCACGTTTTTGGCACAGCTGTTAAGACATTAATTGCCCACATCTTGGAAAATTCTTGACCACGGGTCATCTAAGGTCAGGTCACCAGGCCAGGTCACGCGACCCCACCTCCAAAAAAGTGTGCGATCGTACCACAGCGACAGTTTTTGACCGATCGATTTGATACTTACAGGATTGCATAAGGGTAATAGTACCTACAATTCGTTAATCTCGGATTTTTTTTTATATCGGTGACCTAAGATCGGGTCAATTTCGCGACCTTAGCATTATAGGTCAATAGGGAAATATTAAAATGCTTCCTATTCTGAGGATACGCATGATATCAGCCCAATTCCTTCCGGATCATGTTAGGCCATTCATGTTAGGCCATAATAGGCCATTCTTGAAGACCCAGGTGCATTTTTGGTTCAGTGACCCCACGTGTTAAATCTAACGTCCATATTTGTTTTTTTCGTCGGATTTTTTTTTAATGTAATTTATTATTATTGGCAATCAAGAGCTGAAACGCAACTGCTAATACAAAAGTAAATGTACATACATACTGACGTGATGAATATGATGATTAAGTGAATAATACATCTGAAGTGGTTTTGACGATCAGTATTTCTAAGGAAATGATCGCTTAGTAAATTTTCACAGAAATGGCATAGTAATCATTTTTGCTGCCATTTTGACCCCCGAGTACTTCATGAGAAGGATAATTTTGTCCCCGACCTTATCCATAAGGACAGAACACTTTACCACCCCCTGCATATTCATAACATAAATGTTCAAGATCAGAAACAAAGTGAACTAGCTTATTAAAATAAAGTGCAATTTGGGTATAACATTGACATGAGATTCAGATTCAGATTATATTCGCATGAGGTCCACAACAGCTGGTGGGTTTTCACACACGCACATCATCATAGGTAAAACAGTATAAGGAGTAGAGAGTCAATATAACTAAAACATTGCCTAAATCAGGAGACATTACAACATTGACTGTAATGTCTCCTCACTTTGGTCTAACCATCCATATTCCTGGTTCCCGCTCTAACATAAGAACAGTATCCCATTATATAGGAAATCTTAGTTATTATGGGTACTTTTGAATGATTTATGGTATCTCTGGAGTTATTCAATATTTTTAGGTAGGTAGGTAGGTACACACCTACTTACAATAATACTAGATTTACCATGGTATCAGTTTTTGCATGACAACAAACAGCATTTTCTCAACTTCGATCCAGTTTTATGTAAGATATCTCATATTTTGTTTTGTTTTGTGTGTGTGCCCACAACAGCTGGTGGGTTTTCACACACGCACATCATCATAGGTAAACAAGTATAAGGAGTAGAGAGTCAATTTAACTAAAACATTGCCTAAATCAGGAGACATTACAACATTGACTGTAATG
>JAXIVJ010004574.1:77500-81719 GCA_036785665.1 Chirona hameri
GTGGGTGTGGGTGTGGGTGTGGGTGTGGGTGTGGGTGTGGGGTGTGTGGGTGTGGGTGGGGGTTGGTGGGGGTGGGGGGTGGGTGTGGGTGTGGGTGTGGTGTGGGTGTGGGTGTGGGTGTGGGGTGTGGGTGTGGGTGTGGGGTGGGTGTGGGTGTGGGTGTGGGTGTGGGTGTGGGTGTGGGTGTGGGTGTGGGTGTGGGTGTGTGTGGGTGTGGGTGTGGGTGTGGGTGTGGGTGTGGGTGTGTGGGTGTGGTGTGGGTGTGGGTGTGGGTGGGGGTGGTGTGGGGTGGTGTGGTGTGGGTGGGTGTGGGTGTGGGTGTGGGGTGGGGTGGGGGGGTGGGTGTGGGTGTGGGTGTGGGGTGGGTGTGGGTGGTGGGTGTGGGTGTGGGTGTGGGGGGGGGTTGTGGGGTGTGGGTGTGGGTGGGGGTGTGGGTGTGGGTGTGGGTGGGGTGTGGGGTGGGGGGGGTGTGGGGGTGGGTGGGGTGGGGGGGGGTGGGTGTGGGTGTGGGGTGGGTGGGTGTGGGTGTGGGTGTGGGTTGTGGGTGTGGGTGTGGGTGTGGGGTGGGTGTGGGTGTGGGTGTGGGTGTGGGTGTGGGGTGGGTGTGGGTGTGGTGGGGTGTGGGTGTGGGTGTGGGTGTGGTGGGGGGGTGTGGGTGTGGGTGGGGTGTGGGTGTGGGGGTGGTGGGGTGTGGGTGTGGGTGGGTGGGTGTGGGTGTGGGGTGTGGGTGTGGGGTGGGGTGGTGTGGGTGTGGTGGGGGTGGGTGTGGGTGTGGGTGTGGGTGTGGGTGTGGGTGTGGGTGTGGGTGTGGGTGTGGGTGGTGGGGTGTGGGGGTGTGGGTGTGGGTGTGGGTGTGGGTGGGGTGTGGGTGTGGTGTGGTGGGTGTGGGTGTGGGTGTGGGTGTGGGTGTGGGTGTGGGTGGGGTGGGGGTGTGTGGGTGTGGGTGGGTGGGGGTGGGTGGGGTAGGGTGGGGTGTGGGGGTGTGGGTGTGGGTGTGGTGTGGGGGGTGGGTTGGGTTGGGTGGGTGGGGTGTGGGGGGGGGGGTGGGGTGGTGGGGTGTGGGGGGGTGTGGGGTGGTGTGGGTGTGGGGGTGTGGGTGGGGTGTGGGGTGGGTGTGGGTGTGGGGTGGTGTGGGTGTGGGTGTGGGTGTGGGTGTGGGTGTGGGTGTGGGTGTGGTGTGGGTGTGGGTGGGGGTGTGGGTGTGGGTGTGGGGTGTGGTGTGGGTGTGGGTGTGGGTGTGGGTGTGGGTGTGGGTGGGGGGTGTGGGTGTGGGTGTGGGTGTGGGGTGGGTGTGGGGGTGTGGGTGTGGGTGTGGGGGGGGTGGGGTGGGTGTGGGTGTGGGTGTGGGTGTGGGTGGGGTGTGGGTGTGGGTGTGGGTGTGGGGGGTGGGTGTGGGTGTGGGTGTGGGTGTGGGTTGTGGGTGTGGGTGTGGGGGTGGGTGTGGGTGTGGGTGTGGGTGTGGGTGTGGGTGTGGGTGTGGTGTGGGTGTGGGTGTGGGTTGTGGTGTGGGTGTGGGTGTGGGTGTGGGTGTGGGTGTGGGTGTGGGTGTGGTTGTGTGGGTGTGGGTGTGGGTGTGGGGTGTGGGTGTGGTTGTGGGTGTGGGTGTGGGTGTGGGGTGTGGGTGTGGGTGTGGGGGTGGGTGTGGGTGTGGGTGTGGGGTGTGGGTGTGGGTGTTGGGTGTGGGGTGTGGGTGTGGGTGTGGGTGTGGGTGTGGGTGTGGGTGTGGGTGTGGGTGTGGGGTGGTGTGGGTGTGGGTGTGGGTGTGGGTGTGGGTGTGGGGTGGGTGGGTGGTGGGGTGTGGGTGTGGGTGTGGGTGTGGGTGTGGGTGTGGGTGTGGGTGTGGGTGTGGGTGTGGGTGGTGGGTGTGGGTGTGGGTGTGGGTGGTGGGTGTGGGTGTGGGTGTGGGTGTGGGAGTGGGTGTGGGTGTGGGTGTGGGTTGTGGGTGTGGGTGTGGGTGTGGGTGTGGGGTGTGGGTGAGGGTGTGGGTGTGGGGGTGGGTGGGGTGTGGGGGGGGGGGGGGGGGGGGGGGGGGGGGGGGGGGGGGGGGGGGGGGGGGGGGGGGGTGGGGGGGGGGTGGTGGGGTGTGGGTGTGGGGGTGGGTGGGGGTGGGTGGGGTGTGGGTGTGGGTGTGGGTGTGGGTGGGGGTGTGGGTGGGGTGTGGGTGTGGGGTGTGGGGTGGGGTGTGGGTGTGGGGGTGTGGGTGTGTGTGTGGGTGTGGGGTGGGGTGGTGTGGGTGTGGGTGTGGGTGTGGGGGGGTGTGGGTGTGGGTGTGGGGGGGTGTGGGGGGTGGGTGGGGGTGGGTGTGGGTGTGGGTGTGGGTGTGGGTAGTGGGTGTGGGTGGGGGGGGGGTGGGGGGGGGGGTGGGGGGGGGGGGGGGGGGGGGGGGGTGGGGTGTGGGGGGGGTGGGGGGGGTGGGGGTGGGGGTGTGGTGTGGGTGTGGGTGTGGGGTGGGTGTGGGTGGTGGGTGTGGGTGTGGGTGTGGGTGGGGTGTGGGTGTGGGTGTGGGGGTGGGGGGGTGTGGTGTGGGTGTGGGGGTGGGTGTGGGTGTGGGTGTGGGTGTGGGGGGGGGGTGTGGGTGTGGGTGTGGGGGTGTGGGGGTGTGGGTGTGGGTGTGGGGTGTGGGTGTGGGGGTGTGTGGGTGTGGGTGGTGGGTGTGGGGTGTGGGTGTGGGTGTGGGTGTGGGGTGGGGTGGGGTGGTGGGTGTGGGTGTGGGTGGTGGGGTGTGGGTGTGGTTGTTGGGTGTGGGTGTGGGTGTGGGGTGGGTGGGTGTGGGTGGGGGTGTGGGGGGGGTGTGGGTGTGGGTGTGGGGGTGGGTGTGGTGTGGGTGTGGGTGTGGGGTGTGTGGGTGTGGGTGTGGGGTGTGGGGGTGGGGTGTGGGTGTGGGTGTGGGTGGGGGGTGGGTGTGGGTGTGGGTGGTGGTGTGGGTGTGGGTGTGGGTGTGGGGGTGGGATGTGGGTGTGGGGTGTGGGTGTGGGTGTGGGTGTGGGGTGTGGGTGTGGGGTGTGGGTGGGGGTGTGGGGGGTGGGTGTGGGGTTGGTGGGGGTGTGGGTGTGGGTGTGGGGTGTGGGTGGGGTGTGGGTGTGGGTGTGGGGTGGGTGGGGGTGTGGGTGTGGGTGTGGGTGTGGGGTGTGGGTGTGGGTGTGGGTGGGGTGTGGGTGTGGGTGTGGGGGGTGTGGGTGGGGTGTGGGTGGTGGGTGGTGGGTGTGGGTGTGGGGTGGGGTGTGGGTGTGGGTGTGGGTGGGGGTGTGGGTGTGGGGGGTGTGGGTGTGGGTGTGGGTGGGGTGTGGGGTGTGGGGTGTGGGTGTGGGTGGGGGGGTGGGTGTGGGTGTGGGGGGGTGTGGGTGTGGTGTGGGTTGTGGGTGTGGGTTGTGTGGGTGTGGGTGTGGGGTGTGGGTGTGGGTGTGGGTGTGGGTGTGGTTGTGGGTGTGGTGTGGGTGTGGTGTGGTGTGGGTAGGGGGTGTGGGTGTGGGTGGGTGGGTGTGGGTGGTGGGTGTGGGTGGTGGGTGTGTTGTGGGTGTGGGTGGTGGGTGTGGGTGTGGTGTGGGTGTGGGGTGTGGGTGGGTGTGGGTGGGGGTGGGTGGGGTGTGGGTGTGTGTGGGGGTGTGGGTGCGGGGTATGTGGGTGTGGGTGTGGTGTGGGTGTGGGTGTGGGTGTGGGTGGGGTGTGGGTGGTGGGTGTGGGGTGGTGTGGGTGTGGGTGTGGGTGTGGGTGTGGGTGTGGGTGTGGGTGTGGGTGTGGGTTGTGGGTGTGGGTGTGGGTGTGGGTGATGGGTGTGGGTGTGGGTGTGGGTGTGGGTGTGGGTGTGGGTGTGGGTGTGGGGTGTGGGGTGTGGGTGTGGGTGGGGTGTGGGTGTGGGTGTGGGTGTGGGTGTGGGTTGTGGGGTGGGTGTGGGTGTGGGTGTGGGTGTGGGTGTGGGTGTGGGGGTGTGGGTGTGGGTGTGGGTGTGGGTGTGGGTGTGGGTGTGGGTGTGGGTGTGGGGGTGTGGGCGGGTGTGGGTGGTGGGTTGTGGGTGTGGGTGTGGGGTGTGGGGGGGTGTGGGTGTGGGTGTGGGGTGTGGGTGTGGGGTGGTGGGTGTGGGTGTGGGGTGGGTGTGGGTGTGGGTGTGGGTGTGGGGTGGGTGTGGGGTGTGGGGTGTGGGTGTGGGTGAGGGTGGTGGGTGTGGGTGGTGGGTGGTGGGTGTGGGTGTGGGTGTGGGTGTGGGTTGGGTGTGGGTGTGGGT
>JAXIVJ010004575.1:0-30000 GCA_036785665.1 Chirona hameri
TGTCTGTGGCACCCTCCGTCTCGGTTCTGCCTGTGGCACCCTCTGTCTCGGTTCTGCCTGTGGCACCCTCTGTCTCGGTTCTGCCTGTGGCACCCTCTGTCTCGGTTCTGCCTGTGGCACCCTCTGTCTCGGTCCTGTCTGTGGCACCCTCTGTCTGGGTTCTGCCTGTGGCACCCTCTGTCTCGGTTCTGCCTGTGGCACCCTCCGTCTCGGTTCTGTCTGTGGCACCCTCCGTCTCGGTTCTGTCTGTGGCACCCTCTGTCTCGGTTCGGCCTGTGGCACCCTCCGTCTGGGTTCTGTCTGCGGCACCCTCCGTCTGGGTTCTGTCTGCGGCACCCTCCGTCTGGGTTCTGCCTGTGGCGCCCTCTGTCTCGGTTCTGTCCGTGGCACCCTCTGTCTCGGTTCTGCCTGTGGCACCCCCCGTCTCGGTTCTGTCTGTGGCCCCCTCCGTCTCGGTTCTGTCTGTGGCAACCTCCGTCTCGGTTCTGCCTGTGGCACCCTCTGTCTCGGTTCTGCCTGTGGCACCCTCCGTCTCGGTTCTGCCTGTGGCGCCCTCCGTCTGGGTTCTGTCTGTGGCACCCTCCGTCTCGGTTCTGCCTGTGGCACCCTCTGTCTCGGTTCTGCCTGTGGCACCCTCTACGACGATGCGATTCCGCTGCAGTATCGCCGCTCAGCTGGAGTCGGTGTTTTCTGAACATTGTGAACATTTAGAACATTGTTCATTGTGAACATAACATTAATATATCAATAATATCAGTACAAAAATGACATGAATGGCGTGTCTATCGATACACCGTGCGTGGCCGTGAGTGATGCGGTTACTCCCTCCGAGGTCACCAATCTTGGTAGGAGCTCACCGGTAGAGGACCCGTCTGCCACAGGACTCTTTGATGTTGGTGACGTTGTGTGGGTGAGGGAGCCTGCTACACGGTGAACAGAGTGGTCCAGGCGCGGTGTCGTGACGGGTGTGGTGTCGCCTCAGGTAGTTGAAGTAGAGGGTGTTGTATGGCATGTTAGAGATGTAAGACTGTAATGAATGTTCTAATGACTATGTGAGTGAACCAAGATGGCCTCAAGTGGCCGACGCGTCGCCGATATAGCTGTCATCTGGTTCGCCTGTCTCTGAGGAGAGCCAGCGCCTGGTTGCGAGAGAGTGAACGTTGACGGCGATTATGAAATTTAATCATTATGAATATGAAACGAGCATGTGGCTGCTCCGTATATGTTGATGGCTGGCCTGTACCACCCGTGACTGTCGGAGGTGTTACGCTGGCGGGCGTGATGATGTTGAAGTTGACGGAGCGCATGTTGATGCCAGTGGCGCTGGTGAGATTGTAGAGGAGCAGAGCGGCATGTTGATGACAGTGGCGCTGGTGATATTGTAGAGGAGCAGAGCGGCAATGTTGATGACAGTGGCGCTGGTGATATTGTAGAGGAGCAGAGCAGCATGTTGATGACAGTGGCGCTGGTGATATTGTAGAGGAGCAGAGCGGCATGTTGATGACAGTGGCGCTGGTGAGATTGTAGAGGAGCAGAGCGGCATGTTGATGACAGTGGCGCTGGTGATATTGTAGAGGAGCAGAGCAGCATGTTGATGACAGTGGCGCTGGTGAGATTGTAGAGGAGCAGAGCGGCATGTTGATGACAGTTGCGCTGGTGATATTGTAGAGGAGCAGAGCGGCATGTTGATGACAGTTGCGCTGGTGAGATTGTAGAGGAGTAGAGCGGCATGTTGATGACAGTGGCGCTGGTGATATTGTAGAGGAGCAGAGCGGCATGTTGATGACAGTGGCGCTGGTGATATTGTAGAGGAGCAGAGCGGCATGTTGATGACAGTGGCGCTGGTGATATTGTAGAGGAGCAGAGCGGCATGTTGATGACAGTGGCGCTGGTGATATCGTAGAGGAGCAGAGCGGCATGTTGATGACAGTGGCGCTGGTGATATTGTAGAGGAGCAGAGCGGCATGTTGATGACAGTTGCGCTGGTGAGATTGTAGAGGAGCAGAGCGGCATGTTGATGACAGTGGCGCTGGTGAGATTGTAGAGGAGCAGAGCGGCATGTTGATGACAGTGGCGCTGGTGATATTGTAGAGGAGCAGAGCGGCATGTTGATGACAGTGGCGCTGGTGAGATTGTAGAGGAGTAGAGCGGCATGTTGATGCCAGTGGCGCTGGTGATATTGTAGAGGAGCAGAGCGGCATGTTGATGACAGTGGCGCTGGTGATATTGTAGAGGAGCAGAGCGGCATGTTGATGACAGTGGCGCTGGAGATATTGTAGAGGAGCAGAGCGGCATGTTGATGACAGTGGCGCTGGTGAGATTGTAGAGGAGCAGAGCGGCATGTTGATGACAGTGGCGCTGGTGATATTGTAGAGGAGCAGAGCGGCATGTTGATGACAGTGGCGCTGGTGATATTGTAGAGGAGCAGAGCGGCAATGTTGATGACAGTGGCGCTGGTGATATTGTAGAGGAGCAGAGCGGCAATGTCGATGACAGTGGCGCTGGTGATATTGTAGAGGAGCAGAGCGGCATGTTGATGACAGTGGCGCTGGTGAGATTGTGGAGGAGCAGAGCGGCAATGTTGTAACAGCTGGGATTGGGATTAGCCCTAGTTGGGATGGGATTAGCCCTAGCTCTAACCGTGCTCTGTGTTAGTTAGACGGTTCCCTTATTTCGTTTTAGCCGCTGTCTGTGCCTTACGCATTGCGCCATACCGTTTTAGTTGGCGCCACAATGTCGGGCTCCCGCAGCCCAGGCTATCCATCACACGCACGGCATGTGACTCGTGTATATGTTAGGTATTTTCTTAACGACGACCGAGCAGCTCTGCCGACGACCGAGCAGCCCTGCCTCGCGTCAAGCTGTCAGCGACTAATGAGAGACTTGGAGCAAAAACCATAAAACTGTCAGTGATAGGGCGTACTTGGGGAGCAGAGATATCCCACGCATCTCGTTAGCCTCGCTCATTGTCACTGACCTCGCTCGCTGTCGGCGTCAGAAGGGCGGTGCCCAGCCGACCGTTGCTAAGGACGACGACTCGTTATCTCGTTAGCCTCGCTCGCTGTCGCTGACCTCGCTCACTGTCACTGACCTCGCTCGCTGTCGGCGTCAGAAGAGCGGTGCCCAGCCACCGTTGCTAAGGACGACGACTAGTTAGAACCGGCTCGCGCCGGTATCTAATGACGTCAGAAGCGACCTTTGGTCTGGGTATAAAACGGCTCTCTAGCCGGCAGTCAGGAGGTAAGCCAGTTCGAAGCTGGACCGAGTCGCGCTAACATCTCGTCTCTCTGTTGCCTCCGCCACTTGGACACTCTACTTTTGGCGATACAGTAACCATTGTTTACGTGGCACTCTGCCTGTGACCTGACTCTCTGTTGGCTAAGTGAACCGGAGTTGGCCTCTGTGTGTCTACTCTACGTGTCTACTGCTTCAAATATCACCTCTGCCGTCTACCTCTGATCTTTGCCGAAGCTGGTGGGGTGCAGCCATTGCATCCACCAACAGCCACCGACGACAGGGGGCCGTTACAATGTTGATGACAGTGGCGCTGGTGATATTGTAGAGGAGCAGAGCGGCATGTTGATGACAGTGGCGCTGGTGAGATTGTAGAGGAGCAGAGCGGCATGTTGATGACAGTGGCGCTGGTGATATTGTAGAGGAGCAGAGCGGCATGTTGATGACAGTGGCGCTGGTGATATTGTAGAGGAGCAGAGCGGCATGTTGATGACAGTGGCGCTGGTGAGTTTGTAGTGGAGCAGAGCGGCAATGTGAGTGGAGTGATGTCCGCCGCAGTCAATCCAGTCGGCGACCACCCGATCGTTTATGTTATGAGTGATCTATTAGGGGGAGGGGGCAGTAGGCCTGTGACAGTAGGCAGTAGGCAGTATCTTTACGATGTGAAAGTTCATGTGCCGTGTTGCTCAAATATAGTGATGTATGGCGAACGTAAAGTGTTTTCTGCCATTGCAACATATCAGGCTGACTGGAAGTCTGCGTGACTGCTTATTCGGGCATTGGATCGCTATTCATCACATTCTGTTCTGTTGGACCCTAGGACCCTGTTGGACAAACAATCATGTAGGGGGCTAGGAGTTAAATACTCCAGTGCTAACCAATTGCCTGTAACAATGCATCCTATACGATATCTGTGCGATGCTGTACATAATTTGTAGGATATTGTAGTATTCCTGGAATGCTATGTGTGTTTAAGAATCCCTTAGGACGCCAATATTAAGCTGCATGATCATGTAGGACCTCTATGCGTGACTTAATTATCCTGTTGAACGCTTTTGAGAGACTTCAGAATCCTTTAGGACAACTGTGTCACATAAAATAGTCCTACATGATTACGTAGTCTTTCGGGGAAGCCCACCACGTTCTACACTGTACAGGATCTTGTAGGACAACGATTTGGGGCTGAAAGTCCTACACACACAAACCTTACAGGATTTCGTAGTCCTTCATGAAGCCCAGGAAATCCTACATTATCCTGTATGATTGGATTTCTGTAGGACAGGATCTTGTAGGACACTTATGTGGGACTTCGAAGTCCTACACACAAATCCTACAGGACTTTATAGTCCTTCAGGGAATTCCACGGAATCCTACAGAATCCTGTATGATTGGATTCCTGTAGGACAGGATCCTGTATGACAATTATGTAGGACTTCAAAGTCCTACACAAAAATCCTACAGGATTTCATAGTCCTTCAGAAAAGTCCACGAAATCCTACAGGATCCTGTAGGATTTGGGGGATTCCGGTATAGTCAGTCCTACTGGAATTTTTCACTAGGGTTAGACGGCACAGCTGTTCAAGCATCAATTGCCCACATATTGTACAATTCTTGACCACGGGTCATCTTAGGTCAGGTCACCAGGTCATGTCACGTGATCCCACCTCCAAAAAAGTGTGCGGTCGTACCACAGCCACAGTTTTTGGTCGATAAATTGTGTACTTACAGGATTTCATAAGGGTAATGGTACTTACAATTCGTTTATCTCGGATTTTTTTTATATCGGTGACCTAAAGTCGGGTAATTTTCGTGAGTTCCCCATTATAAGTCAATGGGGAAATATTCAAAAGCTTCCTATGCTGAGGATCCGCATGCTATCATCCCAATTCCTTCTGGATCATGCTGCAAATATAGGCCATTCTTGAAGACCCAGGTGCAGCTTTGGTTCCGTAACTCCACATGTTGAATCTATTGCCCGGATTTTTTTCCCGTCGGATCTTTTTTTAAATGTAATTTATTATTATTGGCAATCAAGAGCTGAAGCGCAACTGCTATTTTTTAAAAAAAGTGAATGTACATACATACTGACGTGATGAATATGATGATTAAGTGAATAATACATCTGAAGTGGTTTTGACGATCAGTATTTCTAAGGATCACTTAGTAAACTTTCACAGGCATGACATAGTGATGAGCATTTTTGAGCATTTTAGTGAGCTGGCATTTTTACCACCGAGTACTTCATGAGAAAGAGCATTTAGTCCCCGACCTTATCCATAAGGACAGCCCACTTTACCACCCCTGCACATACATTAAAGGATAAAGTAAGCCAGACATATCAGGGTTCCATAGCACACGCGTCCCTATGCAATTTTTGCTCGTTACCTTTACTAATATCCCGTCTGGTGAACTTCCACTTGTCGGTCAGCAAAGCTGGAAACGAGACTGTTCCTGTGATGTAAACTAAGCAGAACCACAAGCGGCGAATTTCGTCCGTATTTCGCTGATTTATCACACAGTACCTTGGACTGCGCATTACCCCACTGTTATTATATAATCTGTCAGGTCATTATATAATCTGTCACGTCATTATATAATCTGTCACGTCATTATATAATCTGTCACGCCATTATATAATCTGTCACGTCATTATATAATCTGTCACGTCATTATATAATCTGTCACGTCATTATATAATCTGTCACGCCATTATATAATCTGTCACGTCATTATATAATCTGTCACGTCATTATATAATCTGTCACGTCATTATATAATCTGTCACGTCATTATATAATCTGTCACGTCATTATATAATCTGTCACGTCATTATATAATCCGTCACGTCATTATACAATCTGTCACGTCATTATATAATCTGTCACGTCATTATATAATCTGTCACGTCATTATATAATCTGTCACGTCATTATACAATCTGTCACGTCATTATATAATCTGTCACGTCATTATATAATCTGTCACGTCATTATATAATCTGTCACGTCATTATATAATCTGTCACGTCATTATATAATCCGTCACGTCATTATATAATCCGTCACGTCATTATATAATCTGTCACGTCATTATATAATCTGTCAGGTCATTATATAATCTGTCACGTCATTATACAATCTGTCACGTCATTATATAATCTGTCACGTCATTATATAATCTGTCACGTCATTATATAATCTGTCACGTCATTATATAATCTGTCACGTCATTATATAATCTGTCACGCCATTATATAATCTGTCACGTCATTATATAATCTGTCACGTCATTATATAATCTGTCACGTCATTATATATTCCGTCACGCCATTATATAATCCGTCACGTCATTATATAATCTGTCACACTAACGGTTTAACTCATGTTTACGTCCGATTTCGCTAGCGTTGAATAATACAGGCTGCCTTCGGTTGTGGCAACCGGTACACAGTAGGAGATAATACGTCCGGTACGTCACGTCACGTCACGTCACGTCACATCGGGTGCCAGAGTCAGTGACACAATGCGATACGTGCAGACGTCGGGTAAACACATTTGCAACTGTCCCTACCATTTGATTTCGCCTGAAACATGTTTATTAGGGTCAGGCTTTGGTTTTTTCACACTCAACATTGCAATACGTATTTATGGCTAAGCATCAGACTTCGTACACATAGCGGAAAACATTCTTCCACGGGATTCGAACCCACAACACACTGGCCTGTGTCCGGGTACGCCGAGCTTGTCGTTCATGAACTGGAACAGTTTCTGTGAGTGTGCCCTGTTGGCCTCCTCATTGATGTTACTGATGGCGGTCAGCCGGCCGACAGCGCAGGGCTCTGACGTGCCGGCCCACATCATCAGCGGGTCGGGACGGAATATCACAGGGAAGCACTGCCGAGGTACGCCCGCCTGATGTTAGAGGTGTAACGTCACACCTCACCACATCCGAGACGTCAGTCTGATGTCAGTGATGTGATGTTACACATCACCACTCCGGAGAGATGCCTGTCTGACGTCAGTCATGTTACTGCTGAGATACGTCAGTATAATGTCAGTGATGTCACGGGGTCCTCCTAAGCGCCCAGGGGACCCCTTTTTGTGGCCCCTTCACAACTTATAATTAATTTAGGAACTCGAAACTTTAGTTATGGAAGTTTAGACAGTATCGGACACCACACTCGCCAGTGACATTCGCCAGTTTCTTGAACATCAAAATCGCATTTTGACCTGCGCCGTGTGGGGGGCGTTTTGACTTTTTATTGGATTTTTTTTTTACTAGTATATTTTTTTTTTGTCGGGGGAGCGGGCGCCAACGTTTTGACACAATTGTCTCGGAATTAATTAGTCGCATCGTGAGATTGTAGTTATTACTTGGATTCATATCAGGTAAGGTAACCAGGTCACTGGTCAGGTCATGTGACACCATCTGCAAAATAGTTTTCGGTCGTGCCCCAGCCACAGTGCTTGACCGGGCAGTCACAAAGCCACATAATTCAAGAAGGGCTTACGCACCTACAAATCTGATATCTCAGAGTTTTTTTTTATATCAGTGACCTCGGGTCTGATTGATCTCGTGACCTCCCAATTTTAGGTCATTGGGAAAATATACAAATGCTTCCTCTCCGATAATGCGCATTAGATCAGACCGATTATTTTAAAATGCAGTTATTATAGCCCATTCTTGATACACCTGGTAAGATTTTGTATCAGTTACACCTAAAGGTCAGCTGAGGCCATGTGAGGTCACCGGCACGTTTTTCCCCCAATAACTCTTGTAACAATAAATATAGAGATGTGAGATCGACAACATTGTGTTTGTCCCATCCGAGAATGTGCAGCATAGCCATATTGGGTCACCATATGATCTTGCATGACCTGGATCTGAGGTCAGAATTTGAATTTGACCTGATCCTATCCTCATAGACATGGTTCGAAGCAACTTGACGATACAAACACGATAACATTAAAATAATGTGCCTATCATTATCACATATTTATTACACCATTCTTACTTATACACCATTACCTCAGTTACCATTACCTAACCATTACCTCACCATTACCTCACCATTACCTCACCATTACCTAACCATTACCTCACCATTACCTCACCATTACCTCACCATTACCTCACCATTACCTTACCATTACCTCACCATTACCTCACCATTACCTCACCATTACCTCACCATTAACTCACCATTACCTCACCATTACCTCACCATTACCTCACCATTACCTCACCATTACCTCGCCATTACCTTACCATTACCTCACCATTACCTCGCCATTACCTTACCATTACCTTACCATTACCTTACCATTACCTTACCATTACTTTACCATTACCTTACCATTACCTTACCATTACCTTACCATTACCTTACCATTACCTTACCATTACCTTACCATTACCTTACCATTACCTTACCATTACCTTACCATTACCTTACCATTACCTCACTATTACCTCACCATTACCTCAACATTACCTTACCATTACCTCACCATTACCTCACCATTACCTCACCATTACCTCACCATTACCTCACCATTACCTCACCATTACCTCACCATTACCTCACCATTACCTCATCTTCATGTTTGTACGGCAGTATGGGGAGGTTGCAGTGTGGCGCAAAGCAAAGGAATCAACGAAATACTTAAATTGGCACGACGTATTTCAGGCCATGAGATCATGAGCCTGGCGTGACATGGAGAAGTAACCTCAGAGGCCAGAGCACAATGTTGCTGCACTCAAAAGTATCCGTCTCTCCGCAACCATTCAACCGATCATGTTCGAGTTTTTACCATTGGATAGGTACAGTCGGTCTCATAATGATCTTCCCTTACCATGTTTCTCAAACTCATCTAATTTAACTTCTGTGTACATGAAGGACTGATTTAAGGGAACATGCGGTACCTACCTAGGTAGGTACCACATGTTCCCTTAAATCCGTCCTTCATGTACACAGCAGTGAAATTAGATGAGTTTGAGAAACATGGTAAGGGAGGATCATTGAGACCGACTGTACATACCATTGAATAGGATTGACATGCCCCATGTTTCCGCATGCCACCCGCTGTGACACCATCCCTACTGGAGCGCACCATACCCAAAACATAATTGATTCGGTGTACCTCCGCCCCCACCGAAATACAATCCGCCGCCACTGTACACCACTGACTTCAGACTGACGTCTCTCAGCAGTGGTGATGTGTAACGTCACACCAATGACGTCATACTGACGTATCTTGATAGTGACGTGACGTGACGTGACGTGACGTGACGTGACGTGACGTGACGTGACGTGACGTGACGTGTGGTGTTTTCTTTTCAGAACGTGTGTGCGCTTCTGCAGTCCTGATTCCAAGCATGTTGTCAAGTTGGTCTCCGACTTGAGCAAATGGAGAAAAACTTGAGCAAAACGCCGTCTCCCTACTAGTGTTGCACAAACAAAATAATGGGCGTCGGAGGCAGGGGGAAGGTTGGGGGGGGGGGGACACGGCACCCAAACATTTTCACATTTTAACATTACGCCTATGGGCTTTGCATCGAATCGACTTGAAAATGCCTCCGTCCCCAAAACTTTCAGAAGGTTTTGGAAGCCTATGGCAAAAATCCTGAAATATTGAAAACCACGCCCGGCACCGCCACTGGCATAGCACAAGTGGTGCACCACAGAAGCACGGCATAGGCGTACTTTGGTGAAACCAAGCCTGATGTATGCACCGCATGTTGTATACTGAATATACATATTTGCTCTACTTGAGCACCACATAATCCTGGCAAACTGTCTGGCTAGTCCCTTCAGGCAAGGCAAAGGGCCCGCCGGGCCTGAATTCAGGTCCAGCGCCGGCTACGTGGCTCTGAGTTGTGCAACTCTACTAAGTACTACCTACCTTGCTGGACACTCATCAACTAAGAGGATTCTATTGATGAAGGTGGGGTCTTAGCTGAGTGGGGTCCACAAAGTACCAGCAAGAAAACTTGAAAATAGACCAGAGTTTGCCCTCCGCCCTGTATGACTGATATCCCCTTTATTAACACAGTGAATGAATCCATCCTCATCCTGTCATGGATGAGGATGAGAGTGAATGAATCCATCATCATCCTGTCCTGGATGAGGATGAGTGAGGATGATATCCTGGGACGTAGTTGGGGGGCAGTCATTTGCTGTTTTCAACAATGACTACTTTCCGCCTTCTTTTATATCACCACATCTAACACCCAAACTACCTCTCTTCATATGCTTGTTTGTTTCCATTTCTTAGCTGGGAGTGCCGCGACATTTTCTCTTTTGTTATCTGGTGTTAACCTAAGGTGTCGTGCGTCGTTGGGATCGAGGGCGGGGGCACTCCTGGTCACCTATTAATGGGTGGCGGTTAGACAAAAGGGGAAAAAAGTGGTGACCAGAAAGTGAAGGGTCTGGGGTTCGAGCCTGACCAGTTGCATTGTGTTTTTCGACTTGCTTTGTTTTGGATTAAAAGGGATAAACGGGATGATGTGTTACCAATTAGAGTTAGTGTTTTGAATGTTGTGTGGTGAGAGGCGATAGAAAGGAAGGTGTCAATCTACTCCCACTTAGACCTTCTACCTGCACGGAGTGAAAACTTGTTGTTGTAACTTGTTGTTGTAAACTTGGCTGTGGCCGGCGGTAGTTATTTAGATATACCCAGAGTGACAAGATACAATACGTCATATCAAAATCACCCATGACAGGTAAGGTATCAAAGACATCCTACATATACAGAGATTACGAAGCCCAAGTGGGTTTTAGTACCAGTCTCCGTCGCTAGATGGCAGTGCGTCTAGATCAACGCAACCCAGATGGCAGCACGTTGATTTACCGTAATTTCACACATATTGTTATCCAGGGCCGGCGCCACATTGGGGGGGGGGGGCAGGAGGGGCAGCTGCCTCTCCAACCGCCAGCTGGGCCCTTTTCGGCCAGCCTGGCGGGCGGACGAGCTGAATGTTCTCTCAGAATGTCTCGGGGCGCGATGAAGCAGCGCAAGCTCAACTCTGTGGCAGTCTGCCAAGTGCCATGTCCATCAGGAGACGCGCGAAGTTCCTGATCGGAATATGGCGCGCGAATATGCGTCCCTGAACGGTGCTCGTCGTTCCACCTTCGGGACGTTTTGATGTCATCTGAGATCAGGCACATAGCCAAGGGGGCGGCGGGTGCGCCGCCCCTCCCCTCCCTTCCCCTCCCACCTCCCAGGAGGCCAGGAGGGCCCTTTTCGGCGCGCTGCGCGCGCCGAAAAGGGCCGACGAGACCGCGCGAAACGCGATATCATGGGCTCTTCACCACGCGATGCGTGGTCTGTAGAGAGTTTAGAGGCACTTCAGAGGCCATTTAGGGGGTTACCAGGGCACTCTCTGAAAGACCAGAGGGCCCCTTGGACGTTCAAAAGAGCCATGTGAATGTCAGAGGGGCCATGTCTAGACCGAAAGGGCCCCTGAACCGGTCAGAGGGCACCCTGAACACGTCCAATGGGTCCCCTAGACAGCACAGAGGGCCCCCTGGGCAGTTCGAGAGGCCCCTGAGCATGTCGGCAGGGCGATAGAACAGCCAGCGCAGTCCATTGCCAGGTCATAAGGGCCCCTGAGCAGGTTGGAGTGCTCCTGGACAGACCAGAGGGCTCCTGGGAAGTGAAAAGGGCCCCTATGCAGGTCAGAGTGGCCCCTGATCAGACTGAAAGGGACCCTAGGTGGATCAGAAGGGCCCCTGACCATGCCAAATGGGCCCCTAGTCAACTCGGAGGGGCCCCAGGGCATGTCGGAGGACCCTCGGAGCATGTCGCAAGGCGACAAAGCAGCCAGCGCAGTCCGACCAGAAGAGTCGCTGGGCAGATCGGAGGGGCTCCTGGGCAAGTCAGAGGGGCCCCTGGCTAGACCTAAAGGGTCCCTGGGCAGGTCGGAAGGGCCCTTGAACATACCGGATGAGTTCCTAGCCAGACTGGAGGGGCCCCTGGGCATGTCGGAGGGGCCCTTGAGCATGTCGGCAAGGAGACAAAGCAGCCAGTGCAGTCCCTGACCAGGTCGGAAGGACTTCTGAACAGGCTGAATGGGCCCCTTGACACACAAGAGGAAGGTCAGAGGAGTCCCTGGTCAGACCGGAAGAGCCAAAAGTACGTAGATCCCAGATGAAGATTAAATACAAAGAGGACTTATTCCAAAATACAAATATTAAAATCGGAGCTTTTGGGTATATTGTAACACCCTTCGTCAGGGTGTTACAATATACCCGAAAGCTCCGATTTGTTTATTTCTTGTAGAGTAAACCCTCTTTGTATTTAATATATATCACCCACCCTACATCATGTCTTTCCGCGGATCCGAGATGAGTCACTAAACAGGTTGGAAGGGCGTTGAAAAGGTTTCGAGGGGCCCCTAGACGATCTGAAGGGACCCTGAGCCTTTCAACAGTAAGAATGCAGTTGTCCAGGGAATACAACTCAAAATTTTCGCGCCGCTCCGCGGCGCAATTTAATAACAAATTCAATTATATGCGGGTTAGAATCAAACAATATTATTATATTAATCTCCGGTGTCAAAATAGTTCACTTTAGCACTTTCTTTACCGCACTTCTAAACGCACAATAGCATTTTTAGAGGTCCGCACCATACGCAATGCGACGCATTGATGGGAATGCATATCCAGGGCATAAGACTCAAAATTTTCACGCCGCTCCGCAGCGCAATTTGTTTAAGAGTTCCAGGTCTTGAGCTTAAAAAAAATACTCCAAGTTGGTATAGCTGATTCCAAATTGATGTCGCTGATTCCAAAGTTGATATGGCAGTTTGCCTAAAAGCTGGTATGGCCCATGCCATTCCTGTCATATTGCATTTTCCATCCTAGTAACGTGCCTTTTCATCCGTTTTGTTTGGCTTTTTCAACGCTTGGGAAGGGGCCCTTTCAACGCTCGAGAAGGGACTCTTTTGAGGCGCCCCCCCCCCCCCCTGGACGAAATCCTGGCTACGTGCCTGTCTGAATTGATAGCACCGAAAGAAAGTGTGATGACTAGTAAATTCCTTCTGGTAACTAGTTAACTATAGTAAACATCCTTCGTACATGTCGCAAGAAATACAAAAGTTATAGTTGATAACATAGTCACATTGAGTAAAAACTTGAACTGTGTGACGCCAAAATGCCACTTGAAAATACAGGCTGTGATGATCTATTTAAAGTGCTCAAGTTTGATCATAAATAAATGATATTCCGTGCGGGAACGAGAAAGACGGAAATTATATTAAATATATATTACATTATATTGCAGGCTGGGTGGTCTCTTTTGGTCAAGAGCCCTTTTTCTGGAAAAGATGCCCCCTCAACCGAAAATATGTGGCGCCTGCCCTGTTGTTATCTCAAATAATCGGTCATAATCAAACAACACTGGGAGCTTGTATAAAGTGCGTCGAGTTTGGCAATCAATCATGTTGCGGGTTCTGGTATTACTGGATTGGTGGCGAAATCGGAGCGGGAAAGTGTCGTATTTCATTCACCGTTCAACCATGGTCGGGTCGGGCCAAGTCCTCCCCGAGCCGCGAGGAGGACTGGCCAAGTCCTTCGGTCGGGCCAAGTCCTCCCCGAGTCGCGAGGAGGACTGGCCAAGTCCTCCGGTCGGACCAAGTCCTCCTCGAGCCGCGAGGAGGACTGGCCAAGTCCTCCGGTCGGACCAAGTCCTCCCCGAGCTGCGAGGAGGACTGGCCAAGTCCTCCGGTCGGGCCAAGTCCTCCCCGAGCCGCGAGGAGGACTGGCCAAGTCCTCCGGTCGGACCAAGTCCTCCTCGAACCGCGAGGAGGACTGGCCAAGTCCTCCGGTCGGGCCAAGTCCTCCCCGAGCCGCGAGGGTGTTTACATGTATCTTCCGCTGGCCTTAGCTGACCATCAACCTTCCAATCGGCCTATCAATCGGCCTTCCAATCGGCCTATCAGCCATAAGCAGCGAGCAGACAGGAATGTTTGGATGGGATGTGAAATGTGAAGTCATGTGAAGTATGTGTTGTGAGCCACCGTTCTAACCGCGATGTGGTCACAGACAAACATGACGTCATCAGGGCCTACGGAATGTTTACAGCTACCGCTACCAATCTCATCAGCGCACACAGTAGCCGATCAGCTGGAGAGTGTGAGGGTACGGGAATGTCGGAATGTGGTGGTGTGACGTCATACCTTAGAAGGTAACTTGGCCTGGTGATGGTGGCGTTTTCACCGAGCTCTTGGTGCATGTGATCTAATCAGGACAACACAGAAGCGGATGCCCGGCCAATGAGCATCCAAGCGGGCTTTAAACTAGGTCAAGGATGTGACAAGGATTACAAGGATTTCAAGGATCATTTCAGTCGTTTACAACTCTCCCACTGACAGAGCCCTTGACTCAGCCTGCTCCTTTCTTTATTTCAACTGGTGGCCTCTAGTTCCGGAGTTTCGTGCTGTCGGGAAGAAACTCCATGGTTGCAAGTCTAGCTGAGTGCAAGATATATAATATCTTAACTTCATGTTACGCAAATTACATTCAGTTGAGCGATCGTAAGAGACGCTATACATGTATGGGGAGTTTCGCTATATTTCGTATTAAAATGACTGTTAACTGTAACCCGCGGAACACGAACACATTGACTCAAACACCAACACATGGTACAAACTGGCGCTTCATTTTCACTTCAACCTCACTTCACTGTGGCATCACCGTGAAGGCAAAGACGAAGCAAAAGAGTGACTGTCAGTTATGGTGTACCGTACACCATAACTGTCAGTTATGGTGCACGGTCAACCAACCGTTCCGAACAGCTTCCGTCGTAAACAATGTTTAATTGGTGGAACAGCTTCCGTCGTAAACAATGTTTAACTGGTGGAACAGCTTCTGGCGTAAACAATGTTTAACTGGTAGAAGAGCTTCCGTCGTAAACAATGTTTAATTGGTGGAACAGCTTCCGTCGTAAACAATGTTTAACTGGTGGAACAGCTTCTGGCGTAAACAATGTTTAACTGGTAGAAGAGCTTCCGTCGTAAACAATGTTTAACTGGTGGAACAGCTTCCGTCGTAAACAAAGTTTAACTGGTGAAACAGCTTCTGTCATAAACAATGTTCCGAACAGCTTCCGTCGTAAACAATGTTTAACTGGTGGAACAGCTACCGTCGTAAACAATGTTTAACTGGTGGAACAGCTTCCGTCGTAAACAATGTTTAACTGGTGGAACAGCTTCCGTCGTAAACAATGTTTAACTGGTGGAACAGCTTCCGTCGTAAACAATGTTTAACTGGTGGAACAGCTTCCGTCGTAAACAATGTTTAACTGGTGGAACAGCTTCCGTCGTAAACAATGTTTAACTGGTGGTGAATAAAGATCGTGACGCTCCGAACATACTTTGATCGATATGTTTTGCAACTCAATATGCAAAATGCCAGCACTCTGCAACTTCCAAATTCCAAAAAGGAATACAAAGTGGTTAAATTGACCACAGCTTAATCCTTTTGTGACTGGCTGTCAAATTTAGTGCAAATTAAGAAAGATACTCTTCCAAGGCGCTTCGTCGAATGCGCCAAGCACATCACATTTATACCATTCAATCCACAATGGTATAATCCTGGCTATCCTGGTTCGCTCTATACTATTCAATCCACAATGGTATAATCCTGCCTATCCTGGTTCGCTTTATACTATTCAATCCACAATGGCATAATCCTGCCTATCCTGGTTCGCTTTATACTATTCAATCCACAATGGTATAATCCTGCCTATCCTGGTTCGCTTTATACTATTCAATCCACAATGGTATAATCCTGCCTATCCTGGCTCGCTTTATACTATTCAATCCACAATGGTATAATCCTGCCTATCCTGGTTCGCGTTATACTATTCAATCCACAATGGTATAATCCTGGCTATCCTGGTTCGCTCTATACTATTCAATCAACAATGGTATAATCCTGCCTATCCTGGTTCGCTTTATACTATTCAATCCACAATGGTATAATCCTGCCTATCCTGGTTCGCTTTATACTATGCAATCCACAATGGTATAATCCTGCCTATCCTGGTTCGCTTTATACTATGCAATCCACAATGGTATAATCCTGCCTATCCTGGTTCGCTTTATACTATTCAATCCACAATGGTATAATCCTGCCTATCCTGATTCGCTTTATACTATGCAATCCACAATGGTATAATCCTGGCTGTCCTGGTTCGCTTTATACTATTCAATCCGCAATGGTATAATCCTGCCTATCCTGGTTCGCTTTATACTATTCAATCCACAATGGTATAATCCTGCCTATCCTGGTTCGCTTTATACTATTCAATCTACAATGGTATAATCCTGGCTATCCTGGTTCGCTTTATACTATTCAATCTACAATGGTATAATCCTGGCTATCCTGGTTCGCTTCACATTTCTGGATGTCAGTGACTGCGCGTACCGTGCCAGAACCAAGCCCAAGAAAAGGCGGCTGATGATTTTGGAGTCTCTCACTTCCGAAATACTTGCTGTGTCCACCATCTGAAGAAACTGAAGCAGGATGGAAGCTCCCCAGTGGTATCCTACTACACCCAGTCGGGCAAGATATTTGTTCGCACATCTGAAAGCAGGGAGACCATACCTATCGAGATCCCAGTGTGGGCTAGCAAGGGACAGATCAGGGACTTGTGTGATGGGAAGAAAGTTGAGCTCACATCAGTAGGGATCTGCGATCAGTTCCGCCCTCCGTACGCTGGAAATAAACATCTGGACCGTGCCCCTGGCCATCAGCCATGGACACAGGTGCCAGCACGTCGACAACACCAAAAACGTCAGGGTCATCACCAGGCACATGCCTCCACAACTGACCTCTCACAAGAGTCTCGTGCTATCCGATCCAGTTCACAGCAGGTCACGTGCTGAACTCTCGAGTTGAGTTAACATGCCTAAACTTCAGACCACTGGAATTATGATGCTTAGGTAGTTTTGTGCATATACTTATCTTGAAAGCTATCGTATTCGTTTTGTATTTCTATCTTTCCGTTGAGTTTTAAAGATCACTTAAATCTAAACCATTGCTCTTCAAGGAGCCTACTGTGTCATTAATGAGGTAACAACTCCGAGACTGATACCAAATGACTGTCCCCACTTACTTCACCCAGAATTGCAAAATCTAGCTAATGGCTGTACAGCCATGCCAACATCACAATGCGTGCGTAAATTAAAAGGAAACAGCCTTTCTTTCTCCACCTGAATGCACAGTCACTAAAAAGGAATCATGATGATATTGTAACTTTAATCCATAAGACAAATCTTGAAATGGACTTCATCATGATTTCTGCGACATGGCTTGAACCTGAACTGACAAATGGATACAACATACCTGGATATGAATAAGTACACACAGTACCGAAATAAAAAGTAAGAGGCAAGGGATCAGCAATATGCATAAAAAGAAACATTCCCATTCTGTAAAACTATGGATCGATTTAGTGCTATATACGAAGAGTTCCAATCCATCCTTATCCAAGTAACTCTTCCCGGTCGTCTCTCTTTTATTGCTAATACCACATATAAATCACCATCACATCCACTTGAGAAGTTGTTGCTTTATCTTAAGGAGACTTTGCAAAGCATTAATCAGTTAAACAAACATTACTTTTGGGCTGGTGACTGGAATATGAACCTGTTTCTTTACAATGATAGAAACGATGTCAAAATGTTCCTCGATTGTCTCAATCCTTTGTTTTGTTTACCACCATGACTATCCTCACTAGAATCGTAAATGCTGCTCCATATAGTAGAACGCTTATGGACAATATATTTTGCAATACACTGGATACAGTAAAAGTCAACGGTACAGTATATGCCGACATTGCAGACCACCAAGCGGTATTCTGCACTAGTAATCTTGTCTCCACTTGTGGAATACGTCCCAACCCAATCCATCCTCACTCTATATTTGACGTATTGAATATAGCTATGGGCGTATTGAAGAACCGAAAACTAGCATATCTGAGGGGATAACTCTGGGGATACTTGAATATCGATGATCCCGAGCTGGCTACTGAACGGCTTGTGAGTACCATTAACGACGAGACCATCAGGCTATCACGATTCATAATGACCAAACAATCCATAAAATATACATATATTCAACCGTGGATAACAATGGGCATCCTTCAATCTTTAAGAAAAGGGAGTAAACTTCTGAAACAATTTATTATCAATCGTATCCCTGAAAATGAACTAACATTCAGAAGGTATCGTAACACGCTGAGGTTGACTATACGGCATGCTAAAATAAATTATTTCCAAAACCAATTCCGCAAACATGCTAGTAAGTCAAAGTTTTTGTGGGCCAATTTACTTGAAGCTATCAGAACTAAGAATACTGAGGGGCTTCCGAACCAATTCGAAGTTAATGGTGACCTCACAGATGACCGCCATCGCATTGCAGACTCCTTCAACACATACCTACTACAGCAGATTGGCCCAAACCTCGACTCAGCTCTAGGACCAGCATTGCAGATCCTATGAGCCTTATGGAAGGTGTCGGGGTGCCTGAGACGATGTCGTTTATCCCTACCACGAGTGTTCATGTCACTAAAACTGTTAATAGCTTGAATGAAGTAGGTGTTGGACTTGATGATATCAGCACCAAGCTCATCAAATGTCTACTGCCAGCTATTATAACAGAACTTGCACATCTGATTAATTTATGCATTACAAAATCGACCTTTCCAAAACAATTTAAACTTGCCCTTATAATTCTTATATACAAAGATGGTATACGTACGCAGTTTTCCAATTGCAGACCTATATCAATTCTACCGGTTCTGTCAAAAGTTCTCGAATCAATAATGTATGACCAACAATTGAAGTTTATCACTGAATATAACGTCCTGTATGGCAACCAATTATAATTTATTTCAAATCATTCAACCTATATGCCAATATCACTACTTCATGACTTCATAGCAGCCAATATGACAGATAAAAGACAAACAGCGGGAATTTATCTTGATCTAGCCCGTGCGTTCGACACAGTGAACAATGATATTATATTGATGAAACTCTCCAAATACGGCATTGTTGGAGACTCTCTTAATCTGTTAAGATCCTACCTCACGTCACGAACGCAAACACTTTAACCCGTGCACTGCAGGGGCTTTGCGCCGAACACGAACTGCAGGGGGTTGATTTCCGCCCCCCCTGAGATCTCAAAAACTACGTTACGTAGCGAGAAGCGGAAAACTGGATTTGATAGCTTGATACATGTTCTATCGAAAGTATTTCTGTATTGTTTTAGGTCAGGTCAATATTGAGGTCACCAAAGGTCATCAAAGGTCAAATTTTCCAGTTTTTCCTGTTTTAGGACATCGCTCCAGAAATTCCCATATATCTCAGAAACTATGCTAGTTAGAAACAAACGGAAAAAAGCAAACGCCAGCCAGTGACATTTTAATCGCTAGAGTGTCCTCCAATTTGATCTAAGGTCAACATTTGAGGCTCCAGAGGTAAAAAAGAAACAAAGTTTTTTGTTTGCTAAATCGTTTTTCGCTATTAACTTTTTAAGTAACAAAGATAACGGAAAACTGTTTACATCATTGTGTTTATCTTGTCAAGGCGCTTTGAATGATATACATGGTAATCTTTTTAAGTCAACTTACAAATTTGACCTCAGGTCAAGGTCAAGTGGTGACCCAAGTAGGGCATGTTGCATATGGACAGACGTGTATTGACGAGACAAACACATTGATGTCTGTTTTACTTCTCTATATTCATTATGTCGGGAGTTATCGACACAAAAGTGATGGTGACCTCACATGACCTTAAATGACCCGATAGGGCTCACTGAACAAAACTTACACTTGGATCATCAAGAATATCCTATAATAACATGATCCAGAAGTAATTGGACTAATATCATGCATATCCTTAGCATTTGTATATTTCCCCATTGACTTATTATGGGGAGGTTGCGAAATTGACCTGACCTTAGGTCACCGATATCAAAATTCCGAGATAAAAGAATTGTAAGTACCTATGCCCTCATGACATCCTGTAAGTTTCAAACTGATCGGTCAAAAACTCTGGCTTTGGCACAACTGCAAACATTTTTGGAGGTGGGGTCACTTGACCTGGTCTGGTGACCTGCCCTGAGATGACCCAAGGTAATTTTTTTTGCAAAGTGTGCGCAATTGATGTCCTGACAGGTGTGCGAAAACCCGGCGGCACTGCGCGCCGCCGTTTTTTCGCTATCTTTGAAAAACCTGATGGGGGGTTGGGGCAGAAATCAACCCCCCTGCAGTGCGCGGATTAATATAATGGCATAATCTCAGATGCAATTGACTCAACCTGCGGGGTCCCACAAGGCTCCCTTTTGGGACCCCTTCTGTTTTATTGTACATAAATGACTTACACCTAGCTTGTGGTGAGGCAAAAATACTACTTTTTGCCGATGATACAGCCAGAGGTCTATTTTTTCGGTAACTTGGTAGCGAGCGTTGGCGACAGATTTGTGTCAGTGAAGCGACAAATATTGGGTTTTGGGGAAGTTTATGCCGTTGTCGGAGGATCAGAACCCGGCCGAACCGAGCTAGAAAATGGACCATGTTTGTTACACTTGGTTGTGCGTCCCATTCTTTGTGAGACAAAAACTGGAAAGTTTTCAGAAGATAAAAAAATGATGACTTGTGGTGAAATTGTATTTTTTTAAGCCTGAGGAAAATGGTCCCAAGTTTGTTTTAACACGCGCCCTGGAGGGGGGGGGGGGCGAAATCCGCCCCCCGCGCTGCCGTTTTTGCATACCTGTTTGGCAACTAACTACCCACATTATGTTAAATTCTTGACTTCGGATCATCTCAGGTCAGGTCACCAGACCAGGTCACGTGATGACCCCACCTCCAAAACGTTTGCAGGTTTTAGGTTTGCACAGCCACAGTTTCAGGCCAGTCGGTTTCAAATTTACAGTATTTCATAAGGTTATAGATACCGACAATTTGTTCATCTCGGGTTTGTGATATCGGTGACCTAAAGTCAGGTCAATTTCGTGACCGCCAACACTGTTTTGGCAATAACTGTTGACGTAATAAAGATAGAGAAGTAAAATGGTACCAATGTGTTTGTCTCGTCGAGACACGTCTCCCAATATGCAACATGATCTACCTGGGTCACCACTTGACCTTGACCTGGGGGAAAATTTCTCAGTTGATCTAATATGGTCAACATGAATATGATTCGAAGTGCCTTGACAAGACAAACACGATGGCGTAAAATACATTGCTCTATTTTTTTTAGGTAAACAGTTATTTGCGAAAAACAGTTTTGCCAAAAGAAGAACTCTTTGACATTTGATGACCTCCGGAGCCTACACTTTTGACCTGATCTCAAATCGGAGTAAGCCTTAGCGATTGCATTTGTCAAGAGTTTTCCATTGCTGTTTTCTGTTTGTTCTAGCTTTTATAGTTCCTGTGATAACTGGGGATTTCTGGAGCGAAGTCCTAAAACTTGAAAATCTGACCCTTCATGACCTCTGATTACCTTAATATTGACCTGATAAAAAAACGATATACTTTCGGAAGAGCTTGTCTCGAGTTTTCTAACGTCGTTTTCCGCTTGTCGCTATGTTGCGTGGTTTTCGAGATCATGGGGGGGGGGGCGAAATCCGCCCCCTCCAGGGAGTGTAATTATCAGAGGCCTTCCAGGGCGCGTGTTAAAGGTAGTTTTGCGATAGGTTAGATTGGTCTGTACATTGTTTTTGCGCCATTTAAGCCACCTTTTCCTATTTCGATCCATCACTACTGGGCGTGATCACGATGGAGCAGGAGGTAGGAACTAGAGGTGGCCAAAGTTGATATTTTTACACCCAAACCCGACCCGGTCCCAAAATCTGAAAAATGGACCCAGTTATACCCGGTACAAGGCAAGTTTGGACCCAGCGGACCCAACTAGCAAAATGTTGTCTCGCAACTAATATTGACAAATCTGCATTATACAGTTAGTGCAAGTAAACTAACTCTTGTAGCTGCAAATACGTACAGTTCAGATTGCCCAACAGCACAAAGAAACCTGCGTATCAGTGTTCCTACTTGCGTGAAACCAGCATGAAACATAAGTTGGACCCAGTCTGTACCCGGTATCATTTGGCGGGACCCAGTCTGGGACCAACTGGATCCAGACTAGGTCTGAGACCGGGTCCTCAGGTCCACGTTTGTCCACCTCTAGTAGGAACACCTGAAGTCTTAAAAAAATACAGGGGCAAATGGATATGTTTTTGTCATTTAATTCAAGTCAACTGCCAAATGATCCATGTTTAATTTCGAGAAAATTGGCAGCTGCCTGTTCTCGCCGTCCCCCCTCCCACGTCCGGGGTCTGGGTGTGGGTAGAGGGTGGGGGGGGGGGGAGATTCCACTCAATCCTCCCAGGCAATCACGACATTTTGACGTGGCACAACGAAATAAATACTCACGCAACAAACCACGGTGCGTCAGATTTGGGAAATCGCCGGTCATGAATAGTTCGTCGGCCTACCAATAGATGGCTCTGACTGTCGTTATCGTTATCTCCGGACCCAATGATCGCAGCGAGACGCGCAAGGCGGCATTCGAAAGCTCTTATTAGGAAGAATTTAAAGCATACTATAAATTTTCGAATTGTTGTCACATCAGGTCAAGGTCAGGTCAAAGTTATAAATCCAGGCATTTTAGTTTATGGGCCATACTTTCCATTCACAGCCTTTGATTGCGACCATGATCACCCAAAGTACTCCCAAAGGTATACTTACATATTCCGCATGAGCTAAAGTGAGATTGTGGGCAAAGGTCAAGGTCAATGTCAGGTCACAGGTCACAGGTCAAAAGTATACGTTAATTAGCAGCCGCATTTCTTTGGGGCGATCGGTTTTTCGATGCCGGTATGCGTATTGCGTATTTCGATTTCCCGCATTATAATTGCCACCGGCTGGCGTAAAACCGGACATAAGTCAATACAATACATAGGCATTGCTTTGAAATTTGGTTTGGGCATCGTCTTTGCTCGGCTTTGCTTGGTTCTCCAATACATCTTCCGGTTTTTTAATATATTTGCAAATTTTGATTTTGTGACAATATTTTTTTTTTACATTTTCACAAAATCGAAATTTCCAAATATATTCAAAAACTGCATATATTGAGTGCATATGATATATTGGAGAACCAGGTATGGAAGATGCCCAAACCGAATTTCAAAGCAATATCTATATTTTCGACTGACTTATGTCTGGTTTTACGCTAGCCGGAGGCAATTATAATGCGGAAAACCGCGCGATAGGCCGGCCCGGTATCGGCCAGGTATCGGCCCGCTATCGGCCCGGTATCGGCCCGGTATCGGCCCGGTATCGGCCCATTGACTTGCGTTATAGCGAGTGGAATCGAGTGCCGAGTTGTATCCAGCCAGTAGCGAACAGTGACTGTCGCATGGTAACTTCTTCGGAAATAACTCTCGCATTTATCAACTGATTGCAATGCAACTTTCAGTACCCAACTTTTGAACAATTTGACACATACTCTGAAAATGTGTTCTATCCGCATAACCCGTGACCTATGACCTGTTTCTCAAGGTCATGTCAAGTCCAACTGGCGTCCCGTAGTATCGATGCTTGTAACTTGTGCAGTTTCCGAGTGTTTGCTGCTCAGGGGCATATGCTGAGTTGTCAACAGGTGACATTTATGGTTTCCACTGAGATTACGACCTCCGATGACCTGATATGACTTTGTTTGCCCTATGGCAGTTTCTAGGACATTTTGTGACGCTGATTTCAAATGTGGCAACCATTTTACATTGTTATATGTTCCATTGGGGTCATGCACTTTCACAGGTCAACCGAGGTCACTGACCTCCGATGACCTGATATGACTTTGTTAAATCTGGTAGTTTCTAGCACCTTTTGGTGACGCTGATTTCAAATTTGGCTTCCATTTTGCTTCGCACGACTTGGCTCGGCTTGGCTCGGCTTGGCTCGGCTTGGCTCGGCTTGGCTCGGCTTGGCTCGGCTTGGCTCGGCTTGGCTCGGCTTGGCTCGGCTTGGCTCGGCTTCGCTCGGCTTCGCTCGGCTTCGCTCGGCTTCGCTCGGCTTCGCTCGGCTTTGCTCGGCTTCGCTCGGCTTCGCTCGGCTTCGCTCGGCTTCGCTCGTTAAACACCTATCCAGGCGTCTAACTGACAGTATTTTGCTTGATATGTGGCGACAATCCTTCCCGGGAAGTTTTCATCGTGCGACAGAAATTGCCCTAGATTCGTCGTGAGCGACAAATCTCGCCATTTATAGACCCCTGCTATCCTCTGCTCCTACATATACTGACCTCCAAAGTGTCATATCACGTTCATTTCCCAAGATATCTGCCTGGCTACATGCCAACAGATTGTCTTTGTCAATACCCAAAACTTTTTATGAACTTTACTCAACACAGGAGACTGAAGGAGATGTGAATATTCCAGTAGAAGGCACTCACTCAAAGCGAGCTAAGACGGTCAACTATATCGGTGTATTAGTCGATGACAACCTGCAATTTAAAACACACATAAACAAAGTGTCAGGCATATGCAGCAGAAACCTTGGTGTTTTATAGACATATTCTTACTAAACATAGAGCTAATAAACCTCCTTTACAATGCATTGATCTTACCCTATCTAACGTACTGTTCAGTCATCTGGGGCTCCAACTACCACTCATCTCTTAAACCTATCATCACAGTTAAAAACGTGCTATACGTCTAATAATGGGTGCTGATCCTAGAACTTAAACTTCTCGTCTTTTCCGTGAGCTCCGAATGCTGAAATTCGTTGACTTGGTTAAATACCATATGCTATTAGTTATTAGACTTGATCACTGGTCGAGTCCCAAGCCCAATTGCAGACAAAACTAACCATAGCTCATGTGAATAGACCAACACGACACATACGCCACTTCCAAGAGCATACCACGACTAACGCTGGAAGCGTCACACCAAACTATCGACTCGCAAATTATCGACAATATTCACTTTATTGTGCTGGCCCGTTCCTGTGGAATTATGTCATAGCCACGTTGATTCCTAATCTGAATGACATCCCCAGATCAAAAGCCTTGTTTAAAAATGTGTCAAGATTATTTTCCTTGATTCATATTATAATTAAGGTACTGTCTGTCTAGCTAGGTATATACATTCGTTAATTTAGCAGCTGTTATTGATGTCATTATGCCATTTTGTCATTGTGTTTTCAACAGTAGGTCAAACACTTGCCTCATTATATAATACAACCTAATGTTTGTCACTGTATTCACTTTAGCTGTTTACCCAGTAGTTGCATTTTGTTTAACTTGCAACAATTAATTAAGTGCTGCGAGGCAGACTGGTTATTGATTCGACACTCATTGAATCGATTAGAATCATTCAATCAAAATTCATTGAATCAAAACATAATTGATTCACCACCAGATCTTTTGATTCATGAATCGTGATTGAATCAAACCCTGCATTAAATCAAGGATGATTGAATTACAAGATTTAAAGATTCAAGTACACTGGTAAATTGTGTAAATACATGCAGTCCCAGTGGCTACATTAATTTATACTGAAATATGTAACAATGTTTTAATGATCATATATATGCATGTTTCCATTTTTATTGATTTGAAATAAATTCACCTCATATATTTAAATGTTGAATCAAACGTGAATCGCTTAAAATATTTGTTTTGATTCTTTAAATCGGAAGGAATCAGTTCTCACAATGGTATCCGTGAATCGAACGGTGATTGAACCATTCAGATTCCAAAATGAATCATGATTGAATCGTTCCAAAAAAGTTGAATCAATAACCAGTCTGCTGCGAGGTGTGGCCACAGGAAACATAGTGACCTTTGCCACCCACGCAGTCACTTAACCCGCCATTGACTGGCGGGGGGGGGGGGCGTTTAACACCCCTGACGAATTTTCGCAATAGCTCACAAACCAATAGAGCCCCGAAGTCGTCAGCCGTTCAGCTGGATGGACGGATGGCGTTTAGCTCGAACTCGCCTTCTTCAGGTCGGAAACCAGCACACCCTTGTGCCCCACATCATCAGGTGAGGGGCTGTAGTATAGCACATACATCCTGCGAATAGAAACATGACGTCATCAGGGAACAGACTATAGTACACAGCATACATACTGCGAATAGAAACGTGACGTCATCAGGGAACGGACTATAGTACACAGCATACATACTGCGAATAGAAACATGACGTCATCAGGGAACGGACTATAGTACACAGCATACATACTGCGAAGAGAAACATGACGTCACCAGGGAACGGACTATGATACACTGCATACATACTGCGAAGAGAAACATGACGTCATCAGGGAACGGACTATAGTACACAGCATACATACTGCGAATAGAAACGTGACGTCATCAGGGAACGGACTATAGTACACAGCATACATACTGCGAAGAGAAACATGACGTCACCAGGGAACGGACTATAGTACACAGCATACATACTGCGAAGAGAAACATGACGTCACCAGGGAACGGACTATGATACACTGCATACATACTGCGAACGAAAACACGCCGATAGTGGGAGATATTCACGCGTTGTGATGACTGTGTTTATTAAGCTTCATTTGATCGACATAAAATGGATCGCTTTCATTCAAGCACCGACAGTATTCTGCCCATTTGCAACAAGAACCACACATCATGTGTATTATTTAAGGTGAATACCAAAATCATGTTGAGCTTCACAGCAATGCAAAGCGAAACAAAAACAGGCCATCACCAGGATTCGAACTCACAACCAGTGGCGGCGGAATATAATTTCGGATGGGGGGCAAAGAAGCCCAGGGGAACCCTCGGCCAAAGCCCCCTCCAACGGTCAAAGGTCCCCCACCCCAACACAGATGACGCAAAATGGCATCTCCCCGGATTTAGGCCACTACATTTTGCAGGGTCTCTAAATGATCGCAAAAACATGTCCGGCAGGCCCATGTTGAAGTATCAGGCCTTCCGAGGACTCATTCAGGAGTACCGAGCCTTCCCCTCAGGCCTACCGAGGGCCTCATCAGGCTGAGTGAGGGCCGTCTGTCGGCCTTACAGGTCCCCTCAGGCTGGCTGGGAGCACCTCAGGCCCTCGGTAATTTTTCAGTAAAAAGGAAGAAAAAATATAACTGAATTCTTGGAGGGCTCCTCTTACAAATTTATGGGGGCAGTCATGTTTGCCAACCCAACCTCTTGAGTGGGGGCAGTAGCGACTGGCGGATCCAGGATTTGGTCAAGGATGGGGTCACGCAGAAAGGTGGGCCCCAGGGCTTGGTGAGCCCCCTCAGGCCTTGGTGGGCCCTTTTGACCATGAAGACAAATATAGGCCAAAACAGAAATTTTTAGTTCAAAATATGCCTTTCGCATGCCAAAATGAGCCTCTACAACCCATACTTGGCCCTCTTCAAGCCAGAACGGGTCTTCTGGAGGTCAGAGTGGGCTCTCTAGAAGTCATACTTGACCCTCTGGAGGTCAGCGTGGGTAAATGTACTTGCGAGTTGTTTGAAACGGAGTGGAATTAGTTTCGAGTCACTTAGATTGGCTATGGGCCCCTCGGGCTATTGTGCCTCTTCGAGGCTCAAGGAGGGGGAGGGGGCATAGCCCATGTTCCCCCCTCTGGATCCGCCACTGGTGGGGGGCAGTTGCCCCCTGCCCCATCTTCCGCCGCCCCTGCTCACAACCCTTTACTGACCTGTGTCCGGGTACGCCGAGCTTGTCGTTCATGAACTGGAACAGTTTCTGTGAGTGTGTCCTGTTGTCCTCCTCATTGATGTTACTGACAGAGGTCAGTCGGCCGACGGCGCAGGGCTCTGACGTGCCGGCCCACATCATCAGCGGGTTGGGACGGAATATCACCGTGAACCACTGCCGAGAGACGTCAGTCTGACGTCAGCGGTGTGACGTCACACATCACCACAACCGATAAGTCAGTCTGATCCCCGTGATGTCAGTCAGTCAGTCGGACTTCAGTTATGTGCCCGCTAAGAGACGTGAGTCTGACGTCAGTGGGGTGACATCACACAGCACCGATAACCACTGCCGAGATACATCAGTATGACATCAGTGGTGTGACGTCACACAACAACGGGAACCACTGCCGAGATACATCAGTATGACATCAGTGGTGTGACGTCACACAACAACGGGAACCACTGCCGAGATACATCAGTATGACATCAGTGGTGTGACGTCACACAACAACGGGAACCACTGCCGAGATACATCAGTATGACATCAGTGGTGTGACGTCACACAACAACGAGAACCACTGCCGAGATACATCAGTATGACATCAGTGGTGTGACGTCACACAGCACCGATAACCACTGCCAAGATACATCAGTATGACATCAGTGGTGTGACGTCACACAGCACCGATAACCACTGCCGAGATACATCAGTTTGACATCAGTGGTGTGACGTCACACAACAACGGGAACCACTGCCGATAGACGTTAGTGTAGTGATGTCAGTGGTATGACGTCACACATCACTAATATCGATACATTAGTCTTATATCAGTCTAATGGAATTAAAAATGCATAGTGATTGCATTCAGCTTACGTAATTCATGTCAGCATTCAGATGGTGACAAATGGCGTTAAATGACATTACTGACGTGATGACAAAAAAGTGACATCAGGGATCCAGTCAACTGGTCTCAACAGTGATGCAAACTAACGACATCAGTAATATGGACATTTGGAAATGATTATTAGTGACGTTTCCCAAAACCGCGTAGCCAGTGACGAAATTGCCAAACAAAATATTAACAAAAAATAATACAGCGGAATCGTCCGTCGTTCATTATCGTCCGTCCAGTTACATTACAATGTTGTCTTCCCCTCCACACAAACTGCACCTCATGACATCACAACGTCTCACATGCTCTTTAACCCACGCCGCGCCGGTGCTCGGCGCCACCTTCGCCGTGCCGGGTGGAGCGGGGGGGGGGGGTGTTTAGACCTCTCTAACTCGAGAACTAAAAGGGCTAGAAAGACGCAGGAAAAGGCGTTTGGAAGCTCTCCAAAAGCACATACGAAAGTAATGCACATATTTGTTTTTCCTAAAGCTAATATTGAGGTCACCAGAGATCATCGAAGGTCATATTGTCCAGTTTTAGGACTTCTCAAGAAACCCACAGATATCACAGGAACTGCGATAGCTATGATATGATAGCAAGGAACAAACGGAAAATAGCAATGGAAATCTCTTGAAACATGAAATCGACGCGGTGTCCACAGATTTTAACTCAGATCAATAGTTTAGGCTCCAGAGCTCATCAAATGTCAAAAAGGCGTTTTTTTACAAAATAGTTTTTCACAAATAGTTTTTTTTACCTAATAACGACAAGGTAATAATTTTACTGCCACTGTATTTATTTTGTTAAGGCGCTTCGACTCATATTAGAGTTGACCAGGTTAAATTAATCTTAAAATTTGACCTAAGGTCAAGGTCAAGTGGTGACCTAAGTAGGTCATGTTGCATATGGGAAGACGCGCCTCGACGAGAAAAACACATTGGTGTCGGTTTCACTTATCTATCCTCATTATGTCTATAATTATTGACATATAACTGTTGGTGACCTCGGATGACCTCGGATGACCATGTAGGGGTCACTGAACAAAAATTTAACCTAGGTTATCACGAATGGCCTATAATAACACGTCCATAAGGAAGTAGACTGATATCTTGCGTATCCTTGGAATAGGAAGCATTTTAATATTTCCCCATTGACTTATAATGG